>VWPW01030397.1:0-82500 GCA_013389825.1 Crypturellus undulatus | reverse complement strand
ATAATAAAATACTTTATTTGAAAAATGCAGCAATATTTATTACTAGCTCATAGCTTTTGCATTTGGCTTGTACATATGTACTTTTTACGTGTGTGTGCGTGTATATATATAATATATATATATGGAACAGGCTTTTTACATATGTAAAAAGGTGGAGGAAACAAAAGGCAGTATTGATGTCACCAGTATCTCCTGAAATTAGAAAGTGCAGAAGAAATACTGCTCCCCCAATCTTCATGCATATAAGCAGGACTTAGGTGAACATATAGCAAGCACTAGGTATCAAGGAGGAGCCGAAGGAAAACTTTGTGTCTGACCTCACAACTTACCACTCTGAGGCAGGTGACTTTTACAGGGCTCCTTATTTAGCTCCAGTTGCCTTCTAATAACAGCACCAGATGATGCTCTGCGTATGGGCCTCATGTTTCCCATAGGCTTCCCTATAAAAAAGTTTATACTTTCTAAAACAAAAGTATTTGGTGGCACAGTCCAGGCAGCAGCAACGAGACTGGACATTGCGTGGAAGAACAGCTTGATATTTTCATAAAATCTGGCTGTTGAATGTAGAGATACCTGAGCCATTTTATTGCTTCTCAGAGAAAGGCACCAAGCACAAACGCAGTATTCATTCTCCACCAGGCCACTCCAATATGATGGGACAGGGACATTTCACCCAGCAGCTAAAGACCACAGAGCCCGCGACATTTAAGCCTCACTCTGCCAGCTCTGTAGGTGCTGCGAAGCTGGCCTCTAGCCAACAGAATTAAAAATTCAGCTCACAGCTTAAAGGGAAAAAATTCTTTCTTCCTTTTAGCCTCATTTCCTAAGGAGAGGACATCTGTGTGTCCATATTCTTTCTGTATGCTCATGGCTGTCTTTCTGTCCTACTCCTCACCAATAATTTCTGAAACCACCGTCTGACCCCAATCATATCTGACAGAGAGCAGAAGCCCTCCAAGCTCTCCAAGCTATTGCTTTCCTACGCCTGTGAAAATAGGTGACCAGGCAAAGGCCAGCAGTGCTGATGTCAGTGACGGAAAGGCTGTCTCGTGCGCACAACCTCTATTAGACCTCAGAGAATCAGCACAGATGAATGCCGCTGAGGCAAGGCTGGGTCCTATGGCTTGAGGAACGACTGCCTTTTCCTTCCTGCCAAGAGCCCTCTGGGGTGCAGGTTACGCCTCTCCTTACGATCATGATGAAAGGATGCAGCCAAGGCTAAAAATGGTGCCAGGGTTTGTGCCGGGCAGAGCCATTTATAGCCGCTGGGATCTCTCTAGTGACTTCGGGGAGTCTTAGTCAGCCCCGCAGAGCAAACGTTTGCACATCTGAGCGGAGGTCACTTGGGAACGTCTTGCTCAATCCATGAAAATGTTAGCGATCTTGGCATTTTCCTGCACAGGGCTGGGAGGAATCACGAGCCTTTTAAATGCATTTAATGAGCAAATAGTGAAAATGGGCTGAGGCTGGGCAGCAGCCAGAGGTTGGGCACCCACCTGACAGGACCTGCCTCCATGCACGACCTCTGCCTTTGCAGGCGGATTTAATCCTTGCTGCCTGGGCAATGAGCAGTTTGAAGGTGGTTCTATCTGTTTCTTCATTTACTGCCTGAAATGCATCTGATCTCTTCCTCATTTCGAAGGAGATGGTCCTGCATATCACCTGTTTGCAGCAGCAACACTCACCGGCTAGGCTGGCACCCATGCTGCCCGAGTCAGCGGCTGACACAGCTTTAATGCAGCTGGGGAGCCCTGTGCCTGCAAACATGTTATACAGGGTGGGAGCGCACACTGGCCTGACGTGGGCTAAGGACCCCTTAGCCCTTCCTCATCTGAAAATGCACCCGTGAACTATTGCGGTGAGAAGCAATCAGCTACCCTGGCATGGAGGGCTGCTCCTCACCTCATCTGAATGTCATGGCTTCAGCCTTTTTCTCTTCTATTGACATTTTACATTCCTTTTTTGGTCCGATGGATTTCATTCCTATTTATTTTCCTTTGGTTTTCAAAAGAAAGTGCAGAGGGAAATTTATTGAAATAGCATATTCACTCATAAAAAGCTTCTAAAATCTTTACAGTGGACAGGGAACGGTTGCAGAGTCAGGTACCTCCAGGCATTATATTTTCCATAAAGCAGCAGCATCAGCCGTGTAGACAGAACCCAGCCAGATCCTGCCGGATTTCCCTCTCCACCACTAGGGGAGAGGCTGAATTTTCTTCCATAAATTGCCTGGAAGATGGGGAAAAAACCCTATCACGTTGCTGCAATGTTGAAGGCACTTCAAAAAGACTCAGATGTTTAACTATTGTGCTAGTGATCATACATTCACATTGGGCTGCAGGCCAAGAAAAACGGGGAGAAAGAGAGAGAGAGAAAAGCAAGAGTCTTGCAGTTGAAATGCTATAAAGTGCTGTATTCTACCTTAGAGCTAAACACTCTTCAGTGACAAATTTCAAAGGCCATATGTATGGCATTTTCATGAAAAGCAGAAGACCCTAAATTTCTTTGTTTAACTGGAAGCGATTTTCCTCCCTGAATAGGAAGCTTCTGTACTTCACCTCATTTATTGTGAAGCTGCAAATTTTGCTTTTTTTTTTTTTTTTCCTGGCACTGTTAGATCTAGAATGTATCTATATAGAATATATAGAAAGGATTGCAAAAAATACCACTGCCATCTTTGATTGTTTCTAGGGATTACTCCAGACACACTGTGAACTGCAGAACAGTCACTGTGCAATGGTAACAAGAAGAGGGGAGGAGTGTGGAAACATGAGAAGTTTTTTTCCCCATACAATCAAAGGTGACATGCAATGATCTTTTTATCTATCCAATCCTAGTATCAAAATAAGTCAAATGGTCCCCTCCAACCTCAACCATTCTGCAATTCTGCGAAAGTGATTTTGTATGTTGTATGATGCCATTTTTTTGAGATATTTTGTATTTGGACAGAATGGCAAGTGGTTTGGGCATACTGCACTATTTTTAAGAGTAAGAATTAAAAAAGAGAGAGAGAGAAAAGACTCAGCCATGACTGCTATAATTCTCTGCATCTAGATGTGTAATTCCAGCCATCACTATATTATAGGAACATCTTCTGTGTAATATCAAGACTATCTAGTGACATTCATGAAGTTTATGGTACATTTCCTTCTACATAAACTCCTCTTAGCGCAGAGATTTTGCTCCTGATAACTGATGTTTGTAGATGTCGAAGTAATACTCATGTTTGCCACTCTTTTTTTAGAGAAGTATTGACTAAAGGATAGTTTAGCCCTAAGGGAGAGAACATGAAGCTGAAGACACCTGGATTTGGAGTCGCATTCTTCCAAGTGTCCCACATGCAGGCTGAAGATGTCACAGGAATTTTTCTGAAGAGAAGAACAGTTAGGCACTTCAGCCCTGTGTAACTCAATATGTCAAACGGGGAAATACAACTGAATGAACTACCTGTGTGTTCTCTTAGTCTACGTTCTGTGTTTTGATCCCTCAGAAACCATGCTCCCACCTTTCCCCTGTGCTTACAAGGCTTAGAGATGGACTTTTAATTCTGACTAATAGAGGGTAATTTCCCATGTAATCATGTGCTTCCAGGAGCTGGGACTTTAGAAACTATTTTAAGAATGTGCAAAGACAGTAATATTGAGATAATAAGTTTACTATGAAGGGAGGTGGAAGAAATTTGTACGTGGGAGGACATACTGAGTATTCACATAAATTACTCTAGTGACTATCATTTTCAAGTGCCATCTTCTCTTTCTGGCTGCTGAAACAAGCAAAGTTTTGATCTCAGAGCTTAGGCAACATTCACTCTTGTCCCAATATTTTTATTCTCAGCCAGGAATAGTTTTTTGCCTATAAGCTTGTTCTTTGGGAAATTGTGTTATATCCTCCTGTTAATCAAAAGTTAAAGGTGGTTCATTTGGGAAATGGAAGTGATACAGCGTCCAACTGCCTGGTGTGAGTGGTGCACATCACATGGATATTAGCAATGGCAAGCTCACAAGCTACCACTGAGCTGAAGTTTGCTTGATGAAACCTCTGTGGTTATAAAAGAAATCTGAAACAGTCACATAGACAATATCCAGACAGACGGACATCTCTTTTCTGATGCAGATGCCAAGGTTTGCTTCTCTTGGTGGCTGGAACATGGTTTATCCGAACGTCCTGCCTGGTCTAAGTGAAGGATGGGGACACACACGCAACCCCAAAACATTCCCACATGTGTTAATTTATATGAATCCATAGCTCCCTCCTGACACCTTTTTTTTAAGTAACAAAAAACTCCTGGCAATGCAAGTAGGCAGTGGTCATCATGAGCGAGGTTTGCAGGCTATCGTATGTGATTTGGCTCATGGCCAGTTTGTATCTGGTGTGATTGACTTTTTTCTTTTTTTTCCATGTCAAAAAAAAAGTCTAATCAACACTATTGACATTTGGTGCTGACAATGTTTACTTTTCAAATTTTTGACACCTCAGAGCATCAAAAAACACAACCAAAGTGCCAGGAACCTGTTGCCATTAGGTTTTGTCCCATCCTTGGGAATTTAATACTCTAAACAGAGGTGGAGGCAAAGACACCCACATAAAGTCACGTCTCCTCTTCAACAGCAGCAATGTTATCCGATAGGTGTCAATATTTCCTGCCAGCTCCAACAAAGCAGGAGAAATGCACGCCTCAAGTTACCTTCAGCCTTTTAAATATTGTTTGCTTAAGTCAGCTCATCCCAAGTCCTTTTATGCTGGTTGACAGCTGACGGGGAGAAGGGCCACTAACTTTCTCAAAGAGTGCAGCCATCCGTTCGGCTGACACAGGGGGTTCCACATGAAATCCCCTTTAGATAAATCCATCCTCACGCAGGGTGATTGCCCTTGGAGCCCTGCTGCAGCTCTGGTCTTAAAAAGCAGGACATCCTTGATCGATGATGGGCCGCGGATGTCCTTTATTCACCAGCGAGGCTTCCGTCTTTGAAACGCGGTGAAGACGTAACCAGGAAAAGCAGCTCCTCTCCCCACAAAAATGACAGGACAGGCTTGACATCCTAATCCTGCGGCTTGTCTTAGTCACTGAGAGGCTCGAGCAGTGTCAGCGCCGCCAGCTGATTGCAATCTCCATGCCAAGCCTAACATCTTCATTCCAACCAGCAACTCTCACATTAAATTTCCACATGTTTTCCCCCACACATGCTGCCCTTCACTGCTTCCACTCCCCCTCCTTTTCAAAGAAATGAGCCTTCACTGCTGGAAAACAAAACAAAACAGAACTTAAAAAAAAAAAATCCCTTCCAAGCCCTTTAAGCAATAACTGCTGCACAAGGCCAGTTGGGACACAGTCAAATTAGAGAGTTATTATTACCTAGGGGACATTAGAAATCCAGTTTGTTACTGGCAGTTCCTGTTTCTGTAAAGACTTGTTAATAGCCGAAATTTTAAAGGGTGTTGTTCAATTGGCAAAGCGTTATTTTTCTAAGCAGCCACCATGTTCTCACCTCCTGCTGCTGCTCCTGAGAGCTGCAAAAGTTTGAGCGAGGCAGAAGCTGTCGAATTTTGGCAATTTTCATGGTGGGGATTCTCGCTCCTCCGTGAGCGGGGCTGTCACTTCTTCGAACACTGGGTATGAGGGAGCCCCTCTCCTGGTGCAACTGGGGTTAATTTGGCTCAGCTACATTTAGTCTGACTGGCTCGCAGTATTTTAGGGAGGTAAAAGGCTCTCATTAACGTGGAGGTGGAAGTAGGAGGAAGGCCTGGATCTGTGTTCCCTGAAAGGGAAATACGTTTCAATTGCATGCAAGCTTCTCATTCACAGTGACTCAATAAATCAGATGTTCACTTGGGGCCAAATCCTACCCCTGATGGTGCTGGCTTAAGAAGATCTCCCTTAATTTCCATCTGGGAGGGCTGCGGTTTTACACTGCGATGTGACAGAAGCAGACTTCATTTTGGCTGAAATTTTTCCTTCATGTAATTTATGTAACCTATGAATCCACTACCCAGATTCATATGCTTTTCCATTGTCTAATATTATTTAAAAGTGAAAAAAAAATCTAGCAAGGAAATGGAAATTATAAAATATTTGGGCTTGAAATATATGTTTTACCAGATCTTTTAATGTTGATTGGCTAGTTAGGATCTTTGGAGAAATCAAAATGAAGATAGAGAGAAGTGTGTTTCCATCATGTGTTTGCCTGCATAGTGCACAGGAAAGTAAATGCCAGAAAAAACTTCTCACATAAGTCACAGCAGCCATGGCAAAGGAGATGAGAAAAACCTGCCCCGTACATATTTTAGCTTTATATATTTATATATATATATGTATGTGCACACATGCATATTTACAGGTGTGCATGTGTATATATATAATTATTGTTTATAATATGTCGACATCTGCCCAGCTGCCTATAAATTTATTATAGGCAATTATGTATGTAATTGAATTCTAAAATGAGCTATAAATTGTGACCATCTGATATGTATATAATAAATAAATCTTATGTAAAGACTACATACATCCAGCTCAGCATTTCCCATGATATACTCCTCTCCGCACCGTGCCCAAGGCAAGCGTTCAAGGAGGGCGCTGAGGAAAACTGAGCCTTTCAAGCCCCTTGCATCAAACTTTGTCCCTTCTCTTTCTTTTTTTCTTTTGGGAGTGTGTGTGTGTGTGGAAATTAAGCAGTGGAAGCTGAGATTTGGGCTCAGAATAGGCGTTCTAGGCAGTGACTGTGGCGGATCCGTTTAACCTCGGTTCTTCCTCAATTTCCCCGTGTCTGAAATGGAGGCAGGGATAACTCTGGCCTCCTGAAGCATCCCGGGGAGGGTCTGCAGTGGGAACAAACCCCGTCTTTTGCCATCCTCAAAGGGCCAGCACATTTTTGGTGTTATTTCAGCACACGGCAGCGGCCTGGGAGGCCTCAGCACAGCGGACGCCCAATGCCGCCCTCCATCCCAGCCCTGTCCACCAGCCGGGGCCGGGAGGGGAACGGGAACGGCCCGGCCGCTGCCAGGAACACCACGGACACCGGCCCCGCAGCCGCTGCCTCCCCCTCCCCTGGCCCCAGCCCCTCTCCCCTTCGCCACTCGGGTTTTATTTACAGATATGTTGCCGGAATTCAAATGAGTTATCTATTCTGTGGCCGCCCGGCTTTCCCACAGGGGCCTCGGCCCTGCCCGACGCCGGCTCCGGCAGAAACGGCGCGGGAAGAAAAGGGAAAGAGCCCAAGAATGCTTTTCAACTCCTTTTAATTTCTTTCCCCGCTTCTTTGCCTTCCCCGCGGGCCCCCCAGATCCAACCGGTGCGCGCGCCGGGCCTGGCCCCCTCCGTCCCCCTTTATGCTCCCCGGTGGCGGCTGGGCCGGGCCCGGCGCGGGAGGGTCCTGTGGGGAGCGCGGAGGATCCCTGGGAGAAAGAAAGCCCCCAACAAGCCATAGAGCAGATGTATAACGTTATATGGTCAAACTGGCAAACACAAAGGCGGAAAAACAAAAGGGGTGAATTAGGGAGAGGCATTCAAAGGCGTGTTTTGAAAACAGCCCGGCCAAGAGGCTGGGTCCCCCCTCGGGAGCGCCGGGCTTTGAAAGGGAAAGGTGCTGAGGGAAGAAAAAGCCGAGAGGGGCGGCCCGGGCGGGGGCGGGGGAAGAAACGCGGCTTTTTTCTAATTAGCTGAAGTCCCCGAGTCTAGCTGCGGCGCTTGATTATTTCTTTTTAATATATTATTTCTCTTCCAGCATGGGGAAGGGAGCGCCGCAGCCTGTGAGGGGGCTGCTCGGAGGGGTGTCACCGTGAGGTGTCCCAGGCCGCAAATAGGGTTATTCCCCCCCATCTTGTTTACCACAGGGCTGAGACCTCCTCTGCATGGGCCTCCCCGGGCGGCTGCTGCAAGGGCCGAAGCGGGGAAGGTGCTGGAGGAACATGAGCGTGAAGGCATCTGCCTTGGCCAGCCCATGCTCCGGGCAGGTCCCTGCAGCTCGGCACCCCGCACACTTCTCCCACGCGAGGTGAAAATTCATCCAAAACCACCCAGAAAGAGATTTCGCAGAGGGACTGCAGGGGCAGGCGGTAGAATTCCTAAAGAAATTGTGCTCAGATGAGCCGGAGCTCTTAGCAGGCTCCTTGGATCCGCCGTGGCGACAGAGGATGCTCCGAGGATGCGGAATGAGCAGTGTCACGGCTATCCCGGCAGCGAGGGATGCGATCCAGCCATCCCGCTCCCGGCAAGCGTCAACCCTTTCCGCTCCCCTTCCCGACTGAGCAATGCAGCAAACTGCATTGGAAATGCATTTCCAGTGCGTAACAAGGGGCTGGCGGAATTAGCATGCTGGAAATGTGTGTTCACAGCTGAACAATTCATATTTTAGCTCCTTCACCTGGCGGTACATTTTTTTGATATACTTGTGGCAATGGATAAAATGGATTCATTAGCTTTGATTAACCTTCTTTAACTAGAGTTAAAAACCCGCTGCAGACAGCTCTGCTACCCATGCAGCCTTTAAGATGCTTTATCATGTTTAAGACCCAATTACTGTTGTACCAAATAAGAATAAACCATCACAATAAAATGTGGTGCGCACGGCCCTGTTAAAGCTCACGGCAAATAATCATTAATTTATAGCAGCAACTTTCCTATTTCTATAGTTTTATTGATGGCTACAGTTAATTCAAGTTGAAAACAATGTAACTTGACACTGATCAGACCAACTAGTTTGCTGGTTTTATTGACTTTTGCCTTTTTTTTTCTTTTTTCTACTTTGTGTTTGGAGCCTCAAATGGCTACTTCTTAATAAACCCTCATAAAAAAGAAAGGCAGAGAACTGTAAAACATGGAAAAGGCTTTGGGGGAGATTTTCAAGGCACAAAAGGTGCCTAACTCCTATTGACTTCCAATTATTGATTCATTTTTATTACAAATTTTGAGGAATTAGGAGGGAGAGTCGCATTTTATGCAGTTATTTGTTTGTGCCAGCTATGAAACCTGCAGTACAAAAAAATAAAATGAGCTCTTTCGAATCTTTAAATTGCTTAGAAACTTTTTGTTGGTTCATCTGCAACCTATTTGCTTTTCTGCTTTGCAGAGAACACTTTGATCTTAGGAAAAAGTCCAGAAGGAATATGGAACATAAATGCACTTGTTACTGCAGCTTTTTCATTTTTACTCAGGACCTGATCCCGCACTCCTTTAAACAGATGATTAACTTCATAAATGTTCGGCTAGGCATACTCATCAGTGTAAAACTGCCTATCTGCTTAATTTCTTCTGCAGAATCGAATTCTGTGCTAATTGAAAGAGCTTCCATGTGTTTGTTTTATATTTCCCTGCATTTTGGCATATCTGGATCTGGAAAGCAGCTGCAGAATGCAACGTGTTAATTTTGGACAGGGTTTGACTGAAGTGGGAATAATAAACAGTGAGATGCTGCAGCTTTCAGGCAAAGCAGAGGAACAACAATTAAAAAAAAGAGAGAGAAAGAGATACTAAAGGAACAAGTTCCCAGTCAGTAAACTAACAAGGGGAGTTTGACTTAGCTGGAGTCAGGGCACCAGGATTGCTAGCTGCTGTTTGGGAGTTGAAAATGTTAGTGTTTGCAGGCCAGTCTTCCTTTCTGGTCTTTTTCAACTGTATTTTTTGAGTTTCTGTAATAAGCTAAAGATGGGACTCTGGTTAAAGTACACATTTATTCAGAAAATTAAGTGCAAATTCCCAACAAAACAAAATATCAAGGAAATAAACTAAATCCCTATGGTTACTAATTTGGAAAATTTAGGTCAGAGACATGATCTAAATCCAGTTACCTCTTTGTTGGGATTTTGTGCCCAGAGAACTTTGCTGCTGGTTAGGGTCATGACTCTTGTTTTGAGCTTGATTTGGGGGCATTGTGCTCATTAAATTTTGCCAGGGGTCAGGATCAACACTATATCTTATATCCTGATTTTATGTACCAAAGTGACTTTTTCTCTTGATGTTTTATTTCTGCTCCCATGGTGCCCAGAAGTGAGCAGACTAATTCAAACTTTACATGTTGATTCTTTCCACAGTATCAAACATTCCAGTAGTACAAACTGTTATAATGCAGTTGAATTAAATAAAACAATATTAGATCTGCTCCTGGATCAGTTGACAATTTCAATAAAATTCTGAGGATTATATATGTTACCCAGGCAAGTAGTTCCAATGTTTGCAGTGGAACTATTGCCCCGTGATTTAACATGCCCATGTGAATTTGCAAAGCATAACTCATATCTTTTCAAAAGACCTCCAAGAGGTAGAAGAGGGTATACGCTTAATATATTTCCACGTAAGAACCTCCACAGGGCAACTACTCTTTTTTTCTACTCTTTTTTTTCTGAAGCAAGAATAGAACTTAAGCAACCTATGTTTTATACTTTAGATTGCAAGTATTTGCAAAGAATGCCAAATACCAGACTGCAGCTAAAAACTCTTCAAAAGAACTCCGATTTAATATTTCATCAGAAGAACAGAGAGGGAGATTTAGTAAACATCAAACAAATATTAATACAAATACCTCCTGAAAGCAAGTCAGTTATGAAAATCAGTGAATACAAATGTTCCGATTGACAGTACTGGTGCATGTTTGTGGGCTTTTTGTTTACACTGCCACATCATGAAAAATAAAATACACTCAAACTCTGCATAATGATAAGGGTATGCTTTTATCTCCGAGGTTGGTGACATGCGAAAACCTTTCTGCCTTCATTCTTCTACCTGATATTTGCGCCAAGAAACCCTGAAGAAAAATACTGCTTCTGTTTGAGCTGGGTGCATTTTTCTTTAGTCTAGCACCTCGGAGGAGAAAACAGCTTTAGAAAAGTGACTATGTCAGACTGGTTTAGACAATAGCTAGCCTTTGTATATTGTGGGGACAAGGATATAGAATAAGGATAGCTCAGAATTACAAGTGTTAGCCTGAAAAATAGTTCTGTGGTCTGCCATATACTTCCTCCTAACCTTGGTCAAATCACTTAAGCTCAAAGGAATCAATGGAAGTTGAGAGAGCTACAGCCAAGGAGATGGGCTTAAATTCCCCGTCTTTGTCCTGCAGTATTTTGATGGCTGTTCCTAGGCTGCACTATGATTATGTTTCTGTCCCATCAGGCAATAGACCTTGAAGTTGCAGATGTAATTGCCTAGAGGCAGGGGATCCTTGTATCTCCGGTCATGTCTGACTGTGAGGGTGGTGGCTGTTCAGAGGAAGGAATCGGGTCGTGTTTTGGCTCGGTGATGGGGATGCAGTTTTTGGATGTGAAAAAAATACAGGAGAACTACTGAGCCCCTTAATAATTTCTGATTTAATTTCTGCAGACTTTAAGTGAAATTTTGGTAAGGAAAGATAGAGCAAAGGGTTCCTACTGCCCACATACCTTTATTATTATAACTATAATTCTATTTTTTCCTTACAGGAAACAGTTGAAAAGGTGAAGGGAGGAGGAAAGGAAGGAAAATCTAAATACCTCTAAAACTTTGGGAAGGTCACTGGTGTCAGCCTCAGTTAGAAACCACTCTCTTAGCAATCTGTGTTTTATACAACCTGATGACAATATTTGGGTACAGACATTTAGGGGATTCTAGACATTTATCACCTTCTAGCACTTTGTTGAGAGGCATGGTGAGGATTAAGGTGATGCTAATGAAAGTAACGCTATTGTGATTAACATGACATGCAACACAATGTTTGTTATCACAAGAATTTTTGGCCCTGGGGAAAAGCTTTTGCATCGTAAGCATAAGAGTTAACAATTTTTGATAGATTTTCCTTAGAAGCTTCTCTTAAAAATGTAATGTTGCCCCAAGAAAGGGAAAAAACTTTAGTGTCCAAGAAATCCTCTTGCTCCTCTAACTTGCTGGACCTCCTTTCATTCACTGATCCTATCAGAGACTGTAGTAACTAAAATGAACTTATGCGCTGACACTGTAAAATAAACACAAACCCCAGAAAGAGCAAGCAGCCATAAATAAACAGAAAGAAGTTACCTATGGGCACCAGGAGTTGAAGGAATGGGATCTCACAGATATTCCATCAACCAGTGATTTGAGAAACACAAACAACACGGTTGAGTGTCATGAGAGCACGGAGGAGTCAAACTGACACTTGCATCTCCTAGTCACAGTCCCAGCTTCGGTCCTTCTCATATAAATGTCATTACCACTGTGGTGGTCATCACAGGACTAGGGCCTGAAGGTCTTGTGTCAGGCCAAATGTGCTATCGCTGAAATAAGTCCAATTGCTCCTTTTCAGTACAATATGATATTGGCACCTGAAGTCTCAAATGCAGATTTACCGTGTGTGGTGTCAGTGGGCAACCGTTCTGAGGAACAGAGGCTGAAGGGAGTTTGAGCCGTGACCCTATACCATAAGCAAGATTTCAAACAAATTGGAAAGCACAAAATTAAGAAAAAATACAGGAATATAAGACAGTACACCCCTGGAAGAAATGGAATCCTTTTGAGCTGTAAAAGAATAATAAGAAATTTATACTCAATTAAGCCACTCAAGCAGAGCTGTTAATTAACCTTATCAGAAAGGACATTCCATTTTTATAAACCTGAGGCTATCAGCTACCACTGGATTTTTTTTTTACGTGGATTAAAAAGGTATGATACATGGATTTCAATGCACAAAAGCATATTCAAAGAAAAACTTAATATAGATCCAAACTAATACAACTTTTAAGAAAGTTCAATAATAAGGAATACAGTGAAAAAAAAGTGCAGAGAAGTCCTAACTACAAGAGCTGATATAGAATATCATGGATGTGGAATAAAAATTGCATCATGGATCACAGAATGATGCAAAATCTATGCCTGTATTTAGAAAGTCAGAATTCTGTTGGATGGTCTGATGGACTAAATCTTACATAAATACTGTATTATACATACCCAGAGAAAAATATCGGTAGAGTCTAACCCTTTTCAGCCTTAAAACAAGATTTAAAAAGTTGAAAATATCATCCAGAAAACTTGAAAAATTACTGGAAATTAATATACAAATGTGATCATCATAAAAAGCAGCAAAATTGCCACCCTTGAGACATAAGGAGAAAAGATATTATAAATAGTATGAAACATATTAGAATACAGAAGCGTTAGAAGAGGTTGATAACGAACTACACTAATGGGAATTATGAGGGACCAGTGAAATCAACACAGAAAACCTACCTAGAGAATAGGAAGTTCTGCTCTCCTGGAAGCAAGCTGAGTTCCCCTGGATGCACACCTGCATAAAGGAAAGCACAGTAATTTTTTTATATGTGGCATGACAGATTTATTCTATCTTTCAGTAGCTGTCTTATCAGCTGCTATTTGTGTTTAAACATGACTAAATGTATGTGTATATAAGGCATGCACATGCGTACAACTTATATGTGTATTGGAAGTTAGGGTTTTTTTACATAAGATTCTTCTTGTGTTCAAGGAACATATTAATTCTGTGAATAGGAAGAGTATGCTTAAGTTCAAGTGTTTAAATGCTTTGCCTAAAAGTCTAGTGATGGTTCTCCTGAAAATTTTATGATATCTTTAAATTATACAGATCAGGAAGGCTCTCTTTCATAGTACCGGGCTAACTTGAGCTCGTTTTGTTCAGGATAATATTTCTCAAATCGAGCAGTAATGGAAACATTCTTCCCTTCTCCCAGTTAGATCTGAGATTAAAAAAGAAGTTGTTAGTCTGTGTCAGAATGAAATGGAGATCTCTGAAATCTCAGCAAAGACTCAGCAAGGCAAGAACAGCGTTGGGAGCTGCTGGTCGGAGCTGGGACGTGAGCCTTGAATTTCCACCGCTATGGGAAGTTTTTTAAGGCCGTTGTTACATTTCTTGGAATTTCAGTGAAAATTTCAATGAGATTTCTCCGCTGAAGTTCATCATCAACAATTTCTCTGATCATCAGTTCATCAAAATATATGAAATAAGTCTATTAGTGTGTCACATATTGACAGAATAGACTGCTCCCTATCTCGTGTTCTTCTAAAGAGTTGTCCATTTTAGTGTTGAAAGAGATTTACAGCTTCCTGCAGGGAAATCAATTCTAGCAAATTTCAGGAAGATTTTCCTATTCTTCTCTGCCTATTGTTTTTGTGTTCATCCAATTACTTTTTCCTTGCTTCTTTCACCTCAAATAGTTCTTTTGAATAGAAACAGTTCAAAAAAATTAAAGAAAAAAGTAGTGGGGGCAGAAAGCAAATATTTCTAAGAGGTCATGTGTATTTTGGGACAGAGGTATATAATGTTGATGCAGCATTTTATTTCAGCAGCATCTAACTGTCATTAACTCTGCTGTGTCACCTACGCAGAGTCACTAGAGCTCTAGAGCATATGCAGATATAATAAGCGATGTCGCCTGGGGAAAAGTGAATTTCCTTTGCATTAAGGTACAGTGGGGAATTTCAGAGTTTTATAGTATGTGGTTAAGTTACACTTTCACCTCTAGATCTTCAAATTCTATGAACCATTAGCAGCTGGAAATGAAAAATGCAGAACAAACTTGCAGGGAAAATATTGCAATCCCTCTATAAGCTTGTAAATACTAGTATTGCAGACTGCAGGTGGGTACATGTGTTTTATAATTCCAGAAAGAGACAGGTAGGGGAGCTCTTATAAATATGTTATAAAGCAGTAAAGCATACCAAATGTAACAGAAAAAAAAGTTTAGTTTTGTGAAGTGAAAAAAAAGAACAAAACAGTTATTTTAGAACCTTTCCTTTTCTGTGGAACCTGGGTTGGAATTTGCCAATGTATGCTGAATGGGGTAATTTTTTTTTTCAGTAGGTAATATCTGCATAATTAAGATTCAAGGACACTGATGTTATAAGAGCAATACAAAAAGCAATATAAAAAAAATAGTTTAATTTTATATAACTAGTTTTTAAATATTTGAATATCTTCCCATCCAGAATAACCTCAGCATATTTAAGGAAAAGAAATCACATATATGTGTATGGAGGGAGAGAGAAATAATAGTAGTAATAATAATAATAATAAAGCTATACAATTCCTTTTCCTTTCTATCCTCTTTTCACCCTTCACTTCCCTAAATGCTTGTGATTGATGATTTAGATTTTTCTGAATGACTCTTTCCTGTTATTTCAACCCACACTGGAATTTTCCTTACATTTTCAGTTTGACCAGTCAGCTAAAGGACCTATCCCCTGTTTCACATGCAAGTCTGCTTTGCTGCATGTTCCTCTGAATATAAAAGAACCCTTGAAGGCCACGTAACTTTGCTGATAGCGCTGTGGACTCTTGTTCTTCCTTCTCTTCGGACTACACATAACCCAGTGGACAACATCATAAACCAGAAAATACGACATCTACCACGTGCCAACCATTGCCCTCCTCATTTCTCAGTTTCTCCTGCTACCTCGGTCATGTATTTGGCCCAAAAAAGCTGTATGGCAGGGAACATCTTTTTATGCTCTTGCCCAGGGAAGTGGAGAGAGGAGCATCAGTCTGAATCAGAGCCTTCAGCCCCTGCCATAATGCAAATGAATCCTATTAAAGGATGGAGGCCTTAAATAGCCTGCACTGAACCTTCTGTGAGCAATTTAGACAACTTTTTCAACAAACCCATTCTACATTCCTCCCGAACAAAACAGAACTACTGTGCTAACCTCATCCCATCATTCCTAGGCCCCAGAAGTCCTACAAAAATGTATCAGCAATTAGTTTTGAATTAAACAGAAAATGATGGAACAAATGCAAAAGTATTCACCTTTGTAACACGGCCACATTGCAGAGATATAAGAGCACAGCTGTTCTCGCCTAAAAAGGAGAATTCCAGAAAAAGAGAGGCTGGGAAAGAAGTCAACAATGGGCCCTGGAACTGAACATCATGCTCAGATTAATTTAGAAACCACTAAACATTTTGCAAAAAAAAAAAAAAAAAGTAAAAAAAAAAAGAAGTTAAAGAAAAATTTTTTTATTAGGCAATAATATGTGTGATTTAAATCCACCACTTGAAGCTGCATTTCAAACTTCCACTCTTGACACACATCAGCGTGGTCTGGTTGTGCAAGCAGAAATGGAACTGGTCTATTATTTACTGGAAAATGAAACTGATCCAGAAAAATCAGGACTTCGGGGATAGGTTTGGGTTCCAAATTTACCTATTAGCACAATATCTAAAAATAATAGGAATCCAGGAGGTCTGAGGGGAGAGAACCGGGCTTGCTAGAAAGGAGAGACTCTGGAATGAAAGGCAGGAATCCGTCTGGTTCCTATTAACTTGTATTAATTTACATTTAATAATATAGCCACCTGTATTAAAAGAGTGAGTGTGAAAATAGTCGCACGGGTTGTCCTGTGTAATTTGATACGCAGGGATAAACAAGTGGATGTAGCAGAGGACTTGGCGGGATGGGGAAGAGTGGAAGAGGGAAGTAAGGAAGTTCTTCTGGGAACAGCAGCAGCTCCGTTTGCAACTCCTCATGCCGACCTGCGTTTTCCCATCGCAACTTCTGCTCTGCAGAGGGCACTGACTGCTCTTGGTAGGCGAAGCCCACTTTGCGCTGAGCTGGGGAGCCAGCCTTGCCTTTGATATTTAAACCCAGGCTCTGCACTTGCCCAACTGTATAAACATACCAGGCAGCAACATTTGATTTGGACTCCAGGAATAATAATTTGGCAATGTCACCTCTTTTAGAGGCTCCTCACTTATATACTTCGCTGTTATTGTAGGATGTGCTTTGGTTTTCCTCGCTGAAATGCCCCCCGCTCCTGTCCCGGCGCGGCGTGCTGAGCTCCGTGCTGCCGCCTGCGCAGGGCGCGCGCTGAGCTGCTCCGGGAGGGACCGCACAGCTGCCGCAGCAAGCCACAAAGCTCGGGAAACTCTGACATGTCGGGAGCTTGGGTGGCCTCTTTGAACACGTTCCTGGGCTAAGGGGATTCTGCAGGAATCCAGCCTCCCCTCCACGAAGCATTCGGCTGTTCCCGCAAGGAACGGAGCATTTTTCTGAATTTTCCTGCAAGGGACTGAACTTGGTTTTGGTGGAGCAAAGTCTCCTTGTGGTTTCGTGGCTCTTGGTGAGCTGAGAATGAACAAAGTGCTCGAAGCTCCGTGACTGCAGCCGTGAGGAAGTTTGAGAGCCGCGATGCAGCCAGGCTGGTGCCACCCGAACTGAACTGAAAAGCAGCCCTGTCTGTCCTGCAGGCCCTATCTGGTGATATCTCGCATCTCTCAACAAGAGATTTCCCTTTTTTCGATTGCATTATTAGTGGGTTCCCAACAGATGGTGCTAATGAGACTATTAAGTGGCCTAACCCAATATGCAAATGAAGACTGTGAAAAGGGCCCTGGGACTTATCTTTTCCTCAGTCCTCGTCTGTGCTAAAAGGCAACTTTATTAAATGTTATTACAAGTGGCTTCTGAAGACTGAGAAATTTGGGAGGTTTTAGAGTTAGAGCCAGGGAAAGCACAGCGAAGTCTGTCGCTTATCAGACACCTAATCAGACTGGCAGCTGAAGGGCCTGGGAGATGGGAATTCATTAATACAGGTAGCCCAATCTCGAGTCCTTGCTACTGGTATTTAACAAAGCTGCGTCCAAAAGCCCTTTCAAAGACGGTAAGAAAGTCGTCTTTGTTTGTGTGACTGATTGAATGTTACTCGGTTACCTCCTTTTACACACCACGGTATTATGTAACACACCAAATACAATGTTTAAGTAAGGTTAGTGTTATGTTATACAGTCCAACAAATAAAAGGATGTTTAAAGTTAAAGCTGACATTCCATCCTTAACTTTTTGTACCTTTGTGTTGCATCACACCTCAAACATAACATTGATTTAGGGCCCTTGCCCCGGCTCTATCAAGGCACAAGGAGATTAATTACATTAAATACATTATTCCAACCTTTGTGTTAGCTCCCCATGCCTTTCCTGGCTTACTAATTTCAACCTTTAGGTAATGTCAGCTCTTAGCACACTCTGTTACGCTCACCCAATCTATATTTTGTTTCCCAGAAGATCCCCAAACATTAAAACAAGGGTAATTTGATGTGCTTGAAGTAATATTTTATATTTTCTTTTCTAAACTATGTTGCACAGATCATCTTTCCTCTGTTAGATACATATAAATAAACATCATACTACAAATATGCAAAAAACTTCGGAATATAACTCCTAAATGAGTTTATTGATCTGTGTTTCTACGATAATGTGTTAGGTACATGTAGTTGTATAGGTACGACTGGATGTTCATTTAGGCTGGTGCAGGAGTTTACAACCTTGTTCTTTCAAAACTAGATAGTAATACTGACTAACACTGCATTTGGGTAATTATTAATATCATTATTTATTTAAATACCTTCATTTTCAAACTCAGAAAGCTCTGATATACTACTAATGCCCATTGCACGGTATTTTATTCTTCACTTGGTAGATAGGGAGAAAGAAAAGGAAAAAGAAAACAAAACATCCATTTTGATTGTTTGGCACCAAGAATATTCCAGATTTTTTTTCCAGTAGCATTTATTTTTCTGAACAAGTTTTTTAAAACCTGGAAAAAAATTACAGCAGAAAAGAAAAAAAATAGTCCTTTTCTATACATTTCCTGGTCATTTGAGAGCTCTACCAGTCAGAGCTCACGTTCACCTGTCTGGTACCTTGTCTCTGACAGTGATAGTTGGAAACATTAAAAAAATGAGTTGTACTCGTGGAATAGACCAGCATGTCCCCAGTTTCTTGTGGACATTTCTTCATACCGTGCCTTTCCCGAGATGCATGTTCTGCCTATTCCAGTATTACTGCTCTTGGACCATGGGGTTGGGCTGGGAAGCAGCGCTCTCCTGGGATCCGAGGAGGTAGGAGCCATGGAGCGAGGGGAAGCACAGGAAATTCTTTCCCTCTATCAGCCTCTTGCTGGTGTCTGGCCAGATTTGTGGTGGTGATATCTGCCCGCGAACAAACTTGGGCTGCTCCCAAACTATGTGTGTTTGTTGCTATTGGAAGGGATGCTGGGGCTGCTCGCGAAGCGAGGAGCAGAAGCAGCTTCATCTAGGGTGAATTCTAGGGTCTTTGGTATAGAAACTGATAGAAAATTCAACTTGATAAACCAGGCATATGATCAAGGAACCATGGCAGGAACTTCACCAAGGATCTGATTGTAGTGGTGTGTCTGACACTCAAAAATGTTCAGATATACCCCTTTCCTACCCCATTCTTTCCTCATCTAAAGTCATCAGTGTGATGTCGATGGCAGGAAAGTTAAACACAGTTTCTGTGATGGCTGCTGGCAGTGCCGTGTTATGGATGACCAGATATCGAGGATGAAAAAGGGCAGCTCTAACGTGCACAGTCTGTTCTTTGGCCCAGGGTATCTTTCTTTGAAGGGGGATTGGTAGTGTCAGAACCAATTCCCAGTTGATCCTTAATATCTCACCTCAAGCAGAAGGCCGAACATTCCCAGATCTGTTATTTTACATCTCCATTCTGTTCTCGAGGAATGCAGTTAGCTTATGGAGTGGCGTGACTCTTATGAATAGTTCTTGATATGTAAAATAACCAGGACAATTTAGAAATTACTCTGCATGTGACAAATGTCATTGAGACTTAATACTGTGCAGGACAGAAGATGTCAAATGTCTTTGGATTGCATCAGTCTGTTTACCAGAGATCAGCATTTGCGCTGCAATCGTATTGTCCTGCCATATACTGCAATGCTGAAAGAAGGATAAAAATAAGCGACAGAATAAAAGGGCACATGATTTCCACTGCTGGCAAGGTGACGTCTGCCATCCTGGCTGACACGCTGATGATTAAACTCCAGCCTTCCAGAGCTGCTGCTGTTGCAGCTTGAACTGGAGTCAAACCTTCCTAGCTGGGCTGTAACCGTCATGGTCTTAATGTATTGGACATGCCTTGTGACCCCTAATACACAAATATTCACGCAGGGCTGGGATTGTCCCCAGATGCCTGTTAGGACTTTCAGTACTGGGCTCATGAATGCTGAAAGATAGCTATTAAGAGCAAAGTGATATAAAAATAAATTTCAAATAAACACGTATTTTGGACGATGGTTCAAATCTCACAATTCTATTTCCCTGCACTCAACAGTCTGAGAAAATGTCATGAACAAGACTGGACCGAAAGCTTCACAGTTTCAGTTTTTCCAGGGAGACAATGATGCTATTCTTCTTTCCAGTAGGAAGCAAATGTTCTAGTAGATTTTCTAATGGTATTTTGACATTTGCACTGGCTATGGGTTGGAGTCAGGGTGACATCATATAAAAATGACCACTGCTTACAGAGGAAAGTTACCTTTTCAAATCAGTGCAGCTTCCATTCATTCTGGGAAGAAAGATTTGAATGGTGTGCATTCTTGTTCACTTAAGATAGAAAAAAGTATATAATTTATCCTTATTATTAACATAAATTTATGTTATTTTGTGCACTCTGACACCCTGTTTCATCAGGAACAGTACTCATACAGAATAATAACAAAACAAAACAAAAAGTCATCTACTTACCCCAAAGTGCTTGCAAAATAAGCAGAAGATGAGACTGAGTACAGTGCAATGGGATACCTAACAAGCAAAAGTACTAGTCTCTCTTATCTTAAAGCTCAGTGGAGGCAGAAGTTTGCACCAAATCCATCCGTGCTGCATATGTCCTATAGATGAAGTCCCAGGCTCACTAGTGCTATTAACTGGCCTATTTTTCCCTATAACAAAGAAGTTGGCATCACAACTTTGGTCAGCTTTTCTTTGGCTCTGTGCCACATCAGCTCTTTTCTGCACTGGAGGCAAAAAGGCAGAAAGCCAGAGAGGGAACCAGATAATCATCTTGCTTTTAAAAAAATAAAATGCAGAGGTGCAAATGCAAGTTGGGTTTCCAGAATCCAACACAGGGCTTATCTGAGACTCCCAAACCTGAGTCCATCAGACTGGAAATTGCAATCCTGGAAGAAGAACAAAACTCCCGACAAGAATCTAAACTTTGGAGCAAGCTTCCCTGCAGCTGTGCTCATGTTGCCTCCCCAGTGCCCTGTAAACTGGGAATGGGCAGCGGGGAACAAACTTCTTTCTTTTTGAATGCAGCATGCATGCTTGATGTACAAGAGCACTAAAGAAGAAAGCAAAATCCTTTATAACTCAGGAACAGGAACCTGGCAAAAGGCGGCTCTGCCAGAGCTAAGTTTTATATCAGAAAGGCGTTGCAATGTCTGTGCAGCCTGGAGAAGGGAGCGTGGGGAAGGGAAGAGATCAGCGCTACAACCGAGCATCCCTCGGGGCATTTCCTCAGTGGATTGCACAGTCATTTGTAAAAATCTACTGTGACTGTTACGCTCGCACTTACTCCTTGTTGCTTTATTCCACATGCGGCCCAACATGTTTTTCCACTGATACGCAGATTTGGAGCTGTTTTGTTTGGACTTGCCAGTGGAGGGGCTTCAGCCGACACAAAGGGCTTATCAATAACATTGAACCTTCCTTGACAGCTGTTTTTGCTTCCCGACACTCCTGTTAGGGAGGAAAACGGGGTGGCTGCAGGGAAGGGAAGCTTGAACCGCAGCCAGCAGGATCCGCGGGCAGCACACTCCAGGCACAGCTAGAATTACCTCCCTCCCGACTCCAATTCCCCAACAAGGCTGAGGCCCCCTCAGCTCGGCACCGGCAGAATAAGCCTTCAGTTGATTGCTTTGGTAAATCCATCATTTTTTTGCATCCTAATAATTAGCCTAGCAGCTGTTGCAAAGCTGGAAACATGACTGTTTCCTTTTTATTAAAGGGATCACTTCTCGAAATGAGTGATGTCCATTTTAACTCTCCCCTGATATGCATAAATACACACGCAGGCAGTGTGACTGGAGGCATGAAAAATCAGTAATGGGTATATGATTCTCAAATCTAGTAGAACTGATAAAAATCAAGGTTGCTGTCAGCTGTGTAAATTGAGAGCTCCAAGTGAATTTGGTGGTTGGTCTGGGAAAAGGGGTTTTTTTGTGTGTGTGCTGGTGAGCTGCTCCCTCTTGTGGAAAACCAGCATCCCTGAGCCGCTCGGTGCGGAATGAAGCGCTGCGGCTCCTTGGATGACTCTGCTCGGGGCACAGTGTGAAACCTAGACACACACACACACACTCGCAGGCCTGACCCTGGGAGCATGGAAAACATCCCTGCTCGCCGGGTCTCATGCCAGGAAACTTGTCTTGCTGCGAAGAAATCTTGTGGAGTGAAGAGCCTGCCCTCCCATCGCCGCATCGCTAGGGCCTCACGCAGCCTCCTTAGCTCGGCTCTTTCAGAATAGCACAGCACAGATCTGGTGGTCTTGGAAAGGCAGAGATGTCTTAAGCAGAGAAAGATAAGAAACAGAACTGCAGAACTGGTCTTTTTTTTTCTCTCTTTTTTTTTTGGCATTTGTTTTTCTCTATTGGTGCTGCTCTGTGGCTTCCTCCAGGCCAAAATAAAACCTATTTGGGGGGAGTACTGATTGCCGCTGAAGGGCTTTCCTCCTCCTATTTCAAAAGGTATCCCCCATTTCTGTAGTTCAGCTAATCCAAACCTTTCTCCCTGCCACAAGAATAAGCCAACTTCCCTGTCATCCCATGGGTCTGATTCCCCTCCACCCGCCGCTAAGGATAATCACATGCTCTGGACCAGTATTTTTTTATTGCTTTTATCAAGAGATTTTATTACAAAGGAAAATATGTCCTGTATTTCTTAGGCTGGAAGGATATAGACTTGGCAGTTAGGAACCACTATAGCAATTTTTAGCACAGTGGTGTGGTTTACATGGATTAATCTGCAGTAACTCTTTGGAACGCTCTCCAGCCACTCAGAAAGCTGCCTCAGTCCAAACAGTTTATAAGATAAATAACAAAAGTATTGTAAATATTTATTTAACAAGACATATTTTGAATAACTGACATGTATAGAGCCTTCCTAGAGAGTGTGTTATCACCATCAATTTTCATGGTCTGATATAATAATAACTACCAGCGTAAACCGTGGCAAGGAAGATACCGACAGCGCGAGGCCTCTGCTAGACGCGGTGTGAGGATGGAGTAAAGCAGCTGCACCAGCTTGCGAAACCAAACTGCAACATCAGGACTCAAATTCACTTTGCCTTTGCCTGGCAAATTCCTAGGAGAAGGAATACGTGCGTTACCTGTTATTGGAGAGTGACTGCGACTATGTGACTATGCCCCATGCTACTGCAGTGCCACCATCCAGGGTTTTTCTGGTTTAATAACCATCCACCCAGCAGAGAAAGAAACAATTTGTAGAGCGTCATTTTCTGCTCTTGTCTCCTAAATTCGGAGTGTTGTTTTCATGCCACGGTGATGGGCACTGTCTTACACCACCTGTACAGACTATCTCTCTCCAGGGAAACACAAGGTTAATTACCGAAACATATTGCTTGTATTTATCCCCATTGTTTCGTACTTAATGTGCGTATTTTTAGAAGCTAGATAAAGTTATTTGTGCTGCAAATGGCTCTCAGTTACGAGTTCATGAACCCTCTGATTAATATGAATTAGAAGCGATAACACAGTAAATGTGTAGATGATCTTGGAGAAGAAGCCCCGCTCGCTCGTCTCACAGTTATTGCACAGTTGCAGCCTTTCATTCGGTTCCTTTGCACCAAGAAATGGCTTCTCACCCTCTGGTATCAAAACCAGCCCCAATTCCGGGCATATTTCACCCTTTTTCCCCACTCTGTGTGTCTATAGTGATGATGGATGGCGCAGGCTGCCTGTCCTTAGAAGCGAAAGTATTTGTTTGTCCACAGGACACGGACAACGCATGGAATTGCAGCGGTAGCGCAAACCTCCCCCCACACATCACCCTCTGTCAGCAAGAGCTCCGCTCTGACAAGAAGGGACACCGGGAGCCATGGGGAAATTGTGTTTAATTCCAAAGTCACGCCGAGCGCCAGTGTGACAATGAGGACTCCCAAGTCCTCCTCGGCATCCGGCTGCCATTAAACCCGGAGCGCCGGCTCGGGAAGCTGGGCACAGCACAGCGGCGTTCCGCGAAAAAGCAGGATCACATCAGGAGGCCTCCCTTGCCTTCCATTAAAATGTGGCTATGGAGGTGTGATCCATCTAACTTCCAACTCTGGAATAACTGGTGTTAAACCTGGGAAGGGTTTTATTAAAAAAAAAAAAGGCTTTAAAAGGGGGGGATGGCTGAAATCAAGAAACACGTGTAGGATCTTTGGAGCCTGATTTCTTTCCTTTTTTTCATTTCTTCCCTTTTCTCTCAATATTTCTTTCTTTTTTGCTCTCTTTCAAGCTGGACACTATACTGACTTTTCAGCAGACCGTCACTCTGAACGCGGCTCCTTTCCCTCCCAACCATAGGGATTGCTTTGGCATTTAAGCTGGGCATCCCTCGCATGTGAGGGAGACTCACAGCCCCGTGGATACTGCAGGGGGATGCTGGAGCCGAGCAGATGTCACTGGTTGCAGTGCCTCTGAGTTACATAAGCTGAGAAAAAAAAAAAAAAAGGAAAAGCATTTACCGAGATTACCCTTCAGGTAACCTCTTGCAACCTGATAGCGATACAGGATACTGTGATTTCCCACTTTCTAGAATCTTAGCCCTGGATGTAAAACAAATTATTGTTTTGAGAGTAAAACCGTTGCCTTTTTTACTGATGCATGTAAATACTGTATTGATCAAGCTGGCAAAGGATGTGTATACCGAGATTTGATTTATTAGATGTTTTTTCTTCCAACAAGGTACAGGAGTTAGGTAAGTCAGCTTATTTCTCTT
This sequence comes from Crypturellus undulatus, assembly GCA_013389825.1. Lineage (NCBI taxonomy): Eukaryota > Metazoa > Chordata > Aves > Tinamiformes > Tinamidae > Crypturellus > Crypturellus undulatus. The sequence continues at coordinate 57,780 of VWPW01030397.1, read as the reverse complement.
AAAACTGACATCAATATGACAACACAATTTCTCTGGTTCTGGCGTGATCAATACAATTGTTTCTGATTCCAATGTTGCAATAAATTCCCTATAAACACATTCTGTGCCTTCTAATAACGTGATATCTCACTCCTCTGCAAATACTCAGCTTGAAAGTAACTAAGAGATCTAAGAGAAAAGGAACTGAATATCATGCATTCAGCTGAGTTTTATCCAAATCCTTGTGTCTTTTTTTTTTAAGGCCTTTGATTATCTTCATTACTGAAAGTTCCTTTTTTATGTATTTCTAGTGACATCCTCACTTATTTGAGTATGAGAAGCTGCCCATACCTATTTTTTAACTTCTTCTGCAGAGGTGTGATTTCCTTACTCAAATAAAATAATATCACACATACGATTACTTAACAATGAGTGCTAGTGGAGAAGTAATGCATTTTTTTCATATATTATTTTTGATGAGGAAGTTCATCTTAGTGCATAAGCGGCAGAATAGGATTCCTATAATTGCTCTGCCACTGACTGACTCACCAGTCCTGTGACCCTGGCCAAATCCTGCTGTCTCTCTGGCTCTGACTTTCTTCTTGTGTAACTTTTATCTGCTTCAGAGGCTTGTAAAGATAATCGATGTTTTTAAAGCATGTTGAAACCTTGGCTCGAATGTGCTGTTATAGTTCAGACAGTAAAGTGCATGGATGCCCCAGACTTTGAATCACCGGTTAGTAACTTTGTGTTTTGCAACTTGCTTTTGCTATCTTGTGAGGCGAGACTGCCTGGGTGCTTCTCCAGACCAATATCTTAATGTTTGTTTTAAATCCTGGCCTGAGAAAATGGCAACAAGTAATAATTGTTTCTGGAGAGCTCTGAGATTTATATAGCGGCTGCCTCAGTTCTGGTTTGTCACAGCATGCAGAGCGATGCCCTTAGGATCGCATCCCTCTGGGATGTGGATGGAATAGTCCCTCTTGGGACCACTCCTGGTGTTGTGAGACCGCCTACCCCTTGCACAATCTCTCCTGGGCAATTTTGGGCACTTTCAGGGCCCCTTGGCCCTGTTTTCCCCCACCTCAGTTAGCTGCAAAGGCAAAACCCACAACAGTGCAGCCTGGGGCTCAGCTTGCAGGCAGCTTTCTCTGCAGAAGGGGTGCCAGGGCCAGAGCTGGCATTCGTTGGCAGCAATGTCACATTACAAGTGGCATTTGCAGTCCAGATTCAGAACATTGCAAAAGAGACCAGGCAGAATGGCAAGATATGAGGTTACAAAAATTTCTGGTGGATTGGCAGGGTTTCAAACTCCAGAATTTTTCTCTCTGTATAGACAGAGTCCCCAAAAGACACAAACCTCATCATAGTGGCCTTAGACGGGTCTCTCGAGGTTGGTGAACTATCTTGACCCTGACCAAACCTTGGTCCCTTGAAGAAAGACATTTGGGAACATTCAGGTTGGTGGAGCCCAACACCCAGTGTCGTTGGGAGACACAGACCTGTGTTGTGTGTGACTATATAAGCCAAAGCTGTGGTCTGGTGTGTGCTTGGTGTCCTGGGTGGTTGGAAGGGTTATGCCATGTGTAGTGGCACATGGCCCTAGCAAAGAGAAGCAGAAAGCTGCGTATGAAGAAGACGCTTATCCCTGTGGAATAAGTGCTATGGGGTTCGACATCACTCCCAGAGTCCTCCATTAGATCAGGGCATTCCTGGCCTGAAATTAGGCTAAGAATGCTCAGTATGACCAAGGATGTTCTGAGTGACTCTGCCAGGATGGCTGTGAGAGCCAATCTAGCAGTATGGACCTGGTGGGATAGGCTGGTGCATCCTCCTGTGGTGGCAGATACACACTCGTAAAGTGGAGAGGATGCCCTGTTTCTGGTTGGGCTCTTACAATACCCTGGACTGGCCTCCCAGACCCCGTTCTCTTCCTTCAAACTCCATCGTAATGGATAAGGGTGGGTGAAACAGGGATAAAGAGCAATCTCCCATCTCACAGGAAAAGTGGTTGGCAAACCTGCCTGAAACACCAACAAATCACAATTAAAATCTTCTTTTACAAAAGAAAGGAAAAGAAATGAACGTGCAAACTTGAAGCATCCTGGGAATCTAAACAGAGGCCTCTTCACCATCCAGGCTCATTCCGTTTTAGTGCGCTATTTCCCAAGTTGTTGCGTGAATGATCCCAGTGTCTTTGCCTTTACAACCTTGCCTGATAGGCCATTCCACACATTTATTATCCTCGATGTGAAAAAGTGCTTCCTAACGTCTGTTCTAAATCTGTTTTAATTTCCATTTATGCTCCATTGTCCTATAATCTGTTTGGAGCTGAAAATAGAACCAAGGTATGATCTTCTTACAACCCCTGGCAATAAATTTTATTAGTATTTTTTTCCAAACTTCACAACCTTGCAGTAAATAAGAAAGCTTTATGGGGAAAAATAACCTCTATCCTCCTCCACTCTCCTCCCCATCCACAAACCTCACGACCTTTATAAACTTTGACCAATATCATTGTTTTTCCCTTCACTCCCCCTTTTTAACTTAATATTGCATTGGTTACAGGAGTAAACCAATTATATGAGTATTAAAAATGGAAGCAGTTTGTGTGCTGGCAATGTATATCTTTTACCAATGGCTGATGGAAAAAAAAAAACCCTCCCAGCTGCTCTGTAAAGCTTTCTCTATGCAGCTTGAAACATCTGGTTTGCTTTGTGTGCAGTCTTTTACACAGGGCATTTGCAATTCTTTATTCAAATTGGATTTTTAGTTCACTTTCCGGTACAGAGGTTGATATGTTTGTCATTAATAGGCATGATAAAAATAATACACGTTATTAGAATTCAACTACCAGAACCAGGGTGGCAGGGGCCCCAAAAGACACTTCCATTGAGTTTAGTCTGTGATCAGAGGATGAAGTTTCCTCAACGAGTTAATGTGGTTCGGTCCTGGTGGACTATCACATCGCTCCAGCAAGGCATATTTATTTGCATGATTGGCAATTAGAATTTATTGATTTCAAAAAAGGAAATCCTTCCCTGGGTACTAGCGTTTCACTCCCTTGGCTGACGTTGGACAGGAAAAGCTGTCAAGATAGGGATACCACATCTGGGTTGGAGGAGGAGAACATAATTATTTCTATTTCTCAACAGTAATTTCTCCGGATCAAGGGCACTGATGGACTCTGGAGAGAGTTCACGCCAATATTCCTTGGCAGGAAATGAGATGGTTGATGACTATAATAACAAGGCCTTTTCTGATAATCTCCATGGAGGATGCAGTGCAGGCTCACACCCAAACTAGTTTCTACCAAAGACGGGCACTGAATAAGGCTGGTCCAGTTCAGGTTTAGGTTTTTCCTGGAATTTGGTATTGTCAGAGATGGACCTGCAAGAGGATCTGCAGTTGTTGATAGGAAACCGTTTCATCAACACAGAGTTTCCAGGGGGTTCTGTGATGTTTGTCTGTATCTAAAAACAGAGTCAGAAAGAGGATTAGAAAAGTAACTTCCATGGGAACTGTGAGGATGGGCAGTTTAGAACTGCAGAATTAATAAGGAAAAAAAATATAACATCTATAAATGAAGGTAAAAGGGGAAGAATGAAGGATGGAAAAGTGGCATCCTTCTACATCTTCATTTCTTCCTTTTCCCATGTTTTCTTTCAGATCCACTGCATTACAGATAATAGCTGCTTTGCATTGCTGTCAAGGAGAATATATGCAAGTCCTTGTCTGATAGTTACATGGCAAATGACATTATATAGGCCAGAAAGTGTTGAAATATTCTTCTTTCTCCACCCTCAACTGGCCCAAGAGCCTGAAAGGACTTACAGCTTCCCCCTTTTGACCCATGCTCCCCATTTTCTCTCATCTATTGTTGCCAAATATGCAGCTGAAATTAACGGTACTGCTTCACCTGCCACGTGTCAAACTTAATTTTACTTTAAATCAGTCTTAATTATTCTAGTGAAGTTTATAGTTTTAATGGAAAGACATTGCTTGCTTAAACTATAACATTTATTACAAAGGGCCAAGAGAGATTTAGAGTCACGTTATCTATCCAAAGTGGGCAGCTTTAACTAGATGATATCACGTCTCAGGCCTTCTGAAAAGGTGAGCGCTCTGAATCCAGCCTTTCTGTTCCCCTTGTCATTTTAGCCCACGGCAGCTTTTTAATACAGGCCCAGTGAAAACACCTGCAAACTAAACCCAGAGACAAAGTCCAATGGTTGGTTTCTTCATTTCTCCAAAGTTTTTGGTGCAGGGTTCATTCATTGCACGCTGAGTTTGGTGAGGTTTAATCCTTGTCATGCACCAGTTTGGGAGAGGGTTGACAAATCTGGGCAATGGCCAGGGCTGATCAGTTTGGAATGCTTCTGCTCCAGGGATGATTTAATGGTGCTCACTGCTCTGCAACTGCCTCCATCTCCCCTTGGTGCCACTCATTTGCTTGCAGGTGAAACTTAAAACTGAGGGCTATTAAAGAGCCCACACTTTTTCCAGGAAGAAGGGTGTTAGGTCTGCATTAGATCCTGGCGCTAATCCAGGGTCTGTAATCACACCTTGCCAACTGCACCGAAAATTTCCCCTCTGAGTTCCTCTGGCAACACCCCATTCTACAAAGCTGGGTCTGTGCAGACTGACAGCAGCCGTTCAGTCCAGCTGCATTTCAGTCATAGGGAAATAACCCCCGGGCGCAATTTATTAAGCACTCTGGGACGTTACTGGCAGGTTTGTTTAGTGGTTAGAACACAAGAAAAGAACATCGGGATCCAATATCTGGTTATTTGATGATTACCAGTAAGGTATTTAATTTTTGCATGCTTTGCTTTACCTGCCTCAGAAATAGGTTAGACAACATGACTAAAAATAGATGTAGACCATAGCTATCATTTATTATTTGAATAAATTATGCCAAGTTGGAGTATACAGCTCCCTAAATTCACTTTGCCTTCCTGCAAGCCAGCTACTCCAAAGATAAGCATCAGAGGAAGGTTTATACCAGCATTGTTTCTTCTTTCTTCTTTCTTTCTTCCTTCTGTGGGCTTCCACTTAGAAAACAGATGGTCTCTCCTCACTGACATTTTCTTACAGTTTTTAAATGATGCTGCAGTAGGGGAGAGCTGAAATGTTCAGTCTAGAGCTGCTCAGCCTCAATCTAGGTTCATAATTAACAGTAGCTAAATGAAGTTTAACAAGGGCAACTGACCAACTTTTTTTTTTATTATTTTTTTCCCCAGCTGCATTCCCAGCAAGGCCGTAATGAACGTGTTTCCCCTGACCATGACTCGCTGGAATATTTAGTGTTTACCTTTCGTGATAATTAAAGGAAGGGAAACTCAGTCCAAAGGAAGACGGAGTGATATCTAATATTCCTTAGTATTCTCTTGTTTCTCTAAGTGAACACTTTTGCCAAGGGAGGACCTCTGCCTCTTATCATCATCCAGGTCCTGACCCTCGGGCGGGATCCTGGCTGTAACTTGACCCTGGGCCCAGGTGTGTGCCTGCAGGTCACAAGGCTGACAAAAAAACTCAGCCCATGTGGTGCAAACAAGCCATTCCCCAGCACATTATTGCCTTTAACTCCTTCGAGCCCTGTTCAGGCCCCAGCATCTGAGCAGGGTCTGCCGAACACGTCTGCTCCCTGCGCAGGGACGTGTTTCTGCACATGCACGAGCCCTGTGAGTTGCTGCCAGCACCTCTGCCTTTGCAAATATACCACGCGCTGATATAAGCATGCTTATCATCAGACCTCGACGCATGATAAATGTAAACCAGGCCTTTCGTTCAGGCAAGCTCGTGCTACTTTTGTACGTGGAAATGGGGCTGAGGGAGTTCACGACCTACGGAGACATCTGCTCTGCTCCTCGCTCTTCCCAAAGCCCCTGCTAAGTCGTGGGGATTTAGCAGGGAGCTGCTCGTGCGCTGGCCGGGCTGCCTCGGGTTGCACAGCCCGGCAGCCCCCGGGCTTTGCAGCCAGCGCCTCTGCTTTTCTTCCAGGGGGAATTTGGCTTCACCCAGCCCGTCTAGCTCCTGAAAGCTGCGCTATTGAACACCTAGTGGAAGTGGCCTCGAGGAAATGCCCCTTGCAACAAGATGATGTTGTTACGCGCCTGGGATAAACTGCGCGCATGGGTGCAGCTAAGCTGCAGTCCAAGCACACAAATGCTTGCAAGCATTAAAAGTATCCTAAATTGAGTGTTGCCAGCCCCAAATTCTCCAAGAACTGCAGAATTCCCATGGCTTACATTGCTCGATTTATCTTTTTTCCAAGAAAAAAAAATATGCAACATATTCCTTTTTTTGCCTGCTGCTTTTCTTTCCCCCTTCTCTCTCTCTATCTTCTTTCTCACTCTTTTCTTCCCCAGCCTTCAGCATGTCCCCAGGTCATACCTGTGAGGCTTTGTCCTCCGCTGAAACGGCTGGAGCCTTTTATGGGGGTTTGTGTCATCACACGCATCCCAGTGCACGGGCTTTTAGGCAGACTCCTCAAACTATGAATTAAAAAGCGCAGGGACTGACAGCACCGCGAACTACCTATGAAAAATCATACCTGGGTTTATGAAGCTATTATGTCTTCAAGGACATTCGGCAGCAATTCTTGAGGAGATGGTGTTACAAGGGAAAAAAAGGCCTTTTCAACACCAGTATCTACTGCGTAGCCCTGGCACAAAATGAATGCCGCTAAGTAATAAGTAGTCCGCATTGTTATGAGCACAGAGAGTGATCCGAAATCTATTAAATAGGAGACTTTCCAGTGATATCAGTGGTCTGTGGATGAAGTCTTCAGATAGAAAATCTCACTGGTATCCCATTTGCATTGTAACAGTCTCATAACAATTTGTGCAGTAAAATCATTACCAAAAGCCATTAATAATATGAATGCATGAACACTTCAGCTCTTTCCAAAGGGGCAAAGCCCCTCCAGTCCCTTGTAAAGTCATGCAGAGTTAAAAAAAATTAAGCGTTTCCCTTTTATTGTACATAGAGAAAAGGTAGCCAGCCATGAGTGTATTCGTTCTTCCTAACCCTTCCCATTTTTGCTTTCTTCTGAAAATAAAAATAAAAAAAGACAGATTCGTTTTAATGATACTTTCTGTGAAACATTTTTCCAGGCTGAGATTATGGACATCACGGTGTTCCACCCCATCACAAACTTTTATGGCTGACTTGTAAGTCTCAGAGAAGGAGATGTATGAAATTCATGCAGACCTGGATACTGTAAAACATATTTGGGAGCTTAGGCAGGGACTCCTCGGAGACAGCTAATACGTAACTGTGTTCTCCATTGCAGAGATGCAGAGGCAGGTACCTGGTCATGCAGGTAAAGCCCGTCCCACAGATTCATTCCAACTAGTTTGAATTTGGGGATGGAGATTTACAATCTCTTTCTCTCACCAGGCCAACAACAACAACAAAAAAAGCGTAACCAGAGAAATGCTCATGAGCCCTGGAGACACCTGTACAGCTTGAGACCAGCTTGGCCTCCTGGCAGCCTCAGATCTTCTCTCTGTTTAAATTTTTATCCACACCACACACATTCAGAGAATACTAAGCTACACGAACCTTCATGCCCACATTTGCCCTTCTGCAGACTCAAACCAGACCAACAAGTTGTATCTTCCAGCTATTAGGAATTATTAGGAAACAGCAGTCTTCAGACCAGTACTTTGGTAGAAAGCCCTTATGGCCTGGAAACACCATGTTGTACTTTCTGTCCCATTTATCTCATTAAGTGAATTTATCAATTCTCTTTACGCCAGGAAAGTTATTATTTTTTTTGTCCACTCTTGTATTTTTTAGAAGGGTTAGGAATAATGTGCTGGAAAACCTGGAAGTCCAAAAGTTTTCTTCTATTGTCAGAACACCAGGTAAATAGGGCTTCCAAGTTTGGAGGGAAAATGATTTAATAATATTTAATATTTATAAAATCATAAATATTTTATATATAAAATAAATAAATAAAATTTATTTAATAATAATTTAATAATACTGGGAAATGATTTAATAATAATTCCATGTGGAATTCTCCTTTAAAATGTATCATGTTCTGTGTATACCTACAGGTGTGTGAGTCTATAAAAATAATAAATTTGACTGAAAACTCCTCTGCCTTGGCAGATTACAATCTTTCTTGGTTTGTTTGTTGTAGAGAATAATTATTTTGGGATGCTGCAGCATCTTTGGGATGCTCCCGCACTGAAACAAGGCTCCGCGCTGGAGCACTGACTTCCTCTTCATGGAGATGACCCGTGCAGAGCAGTGTTAAGGTATAAACCAAAGTAGGAGAGGACTAGTAAAAATTTGGAAGGCTCCTGACAGGGAAGCTCCTTGGATGTCTCCCTGGCTGATGGGAATTGATGAAGTGGCACCATGATGTTTGGTGGTTCAGTGACAACTTTGCTCGTGCACAGTCTTATGTTGGGATTTGAGACAGGTTCAGAGCAACCAGAGCCTTCAAAAGCTACCACACTGCTGCAAAAAAACACAGAAAATAAGGGGAAAAACCCACAAAAGCAAAAAAACAAACAAATAAACAAACAAAAAACAAAGAACAAACCCACCCCATGAAGGTGTTCATGGCTCTCTCCCTGTTAGGAAAGCAATGTGCAAAATAGAAGAAAAAAAAATCAGGTCTCAACAACCCAAGTTAAAACATTGCAGGTGGAGTAAGAACAAAAGCAAAGAAAAAAAAAAGATTCTGCTCAGACAGAGAGACAAAACAAGCAACTGCTCCAGGGACTTGGCAGCGCGCGAGGCGCCCCTTCCCCCTCCCGCGGCGCGGCGAGCGGGGGGCGGCCGCGGGCCCAGCGCCGGCGCAGGCAGCCGCTTCTGTCTCACCAGCTGCTCTCGCCATCCATTTTCCTCCAGGAGCGGGAGGCGAAGCGGAGCTGTGAGATGGAGCTCCCTTCCTGCATCCCTCCATCCCTTCCTCCATTCCTCCCTGCCTCCCTCCATCCCTTCCTGCATCCCTCCATCCCTTCCTCCATTCCTCCCTGCCTCCCTCCATCCCTTCCTGCATCCCTCCATCCCTTCCTCCATTCCTCCCTGCCTCCCTCCATCCCTTCCTGCATCCCTCCATCCCTTCCTCCATTCCTCCCTGCCTCCCTCCATCCCTTCCTGCATCCCTCCATCCCTGTCTCCATCCTTCCATCCCTTCCTCCATTCCTCCATCGCTTCCTCCATCCCTCCATCCCTGTCTCCATCCCTCCATCCCTCTGCAGCCGCCCTGCAGGTGGGTTTCCCGCCAGCACACCATGGTGCTGTTAGTATGGACCCAATATCATGGGTATGGACCCCTATCTGGGCTCGCAGGATGTCTCTGGCTACTTTAGGCATTAAGAATGTGCTGCAAGAAATTTCTTTTTCCTTTTTTCTTTTTTTTTTTTTTTTTTTCCCCCAGGAGAGAGGGTGTTAACCCTTATAGCCCGCCCAGGCTAAAGAGAAATCTGGATAGTTATGTTCTGTCAAGTTGTCTGCCTACATCTATAATAAATGGTTGCGTGATAGTATGCGTTTTTCGGCCGTTGCCGTGATTCACCCCAGCGAAGATATATCTCAATGGGGGGGAATAAAAGTGATTCTTTACATTTCATTTGTACAAGCACCAAAGCTTGTAAAGTACTTTGGAGTCCATCTGGCTGAAATGTGCTATATATAAATGTAAGATTGTTATCACCAAAAACACATTCAGTATGGTGTTTCTCTCACATATTTTTTTGTTAATTTCAGTGAACCAGTTCTTTTTAATGAATAATTTCCATTGGAAAGCTGTGCTTTCCCTGGAACATAAAGCTTTTTTGGTTTCAATCCCTTGTCTGGTTTTCATTAGCTTTGCAATGAATTAGCCAAGAGGGCTTTTCCTCTCAGCTAGGTTGGGAAAGTACCATTGGCATGTGGCTGATTTTTGTGGGAAAGTGCCTTTTCCCCGCTTTATTATTTTGATTATCATTTTTTTCTCACACTCCTGCTGCAGACTCTTGAGGTCTCAGCAACAGACCGAGCTGCTCAAAAGGTCCTACCTGTGAGCGTGGATGTGCCTGTGTGTCTGAGCACTCATGCTCATGTCCACCTGTTTCCTGTGTTTCTCCATATATTTTTCATATGCTGCAACTACACAAATACCTGTGCTCAGAGCTGTTAGAAAGCCAGTGCTCAGAAAGAGCCACATTTTGAGCTCCTATTGATGGGCGATGACTTGATTCCTAAATCCCAAGTGCTCTTTTTCAGGTGCAACCCCAGGTATGCCGGTCAAACTTGTACCTACCCCTCCAAGCAGCCATTGCTCCATTTTCCATATAGTAGGAACATTTTGGAGGTGAGATTTACTAGACCTTCATGAACAGCAAGGGAACATCTTTGAGTTGGATTTCTGCCACATAGCAGACCAGGAATCTCTTTTCTCTGACATGCACCCTATCAATAAAACAGGCAGAAATGAATCAACAGGATCCAGGGCTTAACAACATCAAGTCCATCAGTAGCTGAACCACCAGGGTTTAATTTAGAGCAGGGACTTGATGTTCCTGGGATGGGCTCCATCCTGAATCCCAAACCCTGTCAGGAAGGACCCAGCAGCGCCCGCAGCACCCTGCTCGCTTCCCTTGCAGAGTCTGAACACATGCAAAGCATGAAAGCTCCCACCTCCTCTCCAGACCCCTCATGTCCCAGCCCAGCAGAACCTGGCACACAGGTCTATCACAACCGTTTTCCAGAAAAGTGTATATTTAGACAACTAAAGACTTAGAGAGAAAGCATTTAAATCAAAAGATATGGTAAAGAAATTAAAAGACATGTATGTAGATAATATTACATAATGGGTTGCACCACATTTTACTTGCATATGAAATATTTTTATAAATCCCTTTATGACCTCCCCATTTGTGACTTCTGGGTCTTGTTATTATTAACTGAGTGGGGAATATATCTTACTCTATCCCAGATGCAACTACTCATGAATTCCCTCTTTCATAAACTGAATGGTTTATGTATATATATGCATATACTTTTTCTCCTACTAGTTTTTGCAGTAGGCAGAATTCACACGCAATATAGTGGAGCTACATCACTCCTCTGGGCACCTTCCTTTGCACATCATTAGCTCCCAAAGATAGATAGAGCCCAGGCAGAGATGCTAAATTTTCAGACTTGGTCAAAAATCTTCTTCTGTGTGGAAAAGATTGCTCTTGCGGAGCTGGAGCTAGACCCTGGCTTGAGTACAAGCTGTGCTCTAGCTTCAAACATTCCTACAGCTCTTAAATGGCCAGTGTCATAAAACGCAACATGAATTACTGCCTTCCAGCCAGCTTAGTATTTTCATCTGCAAACTTTTATTACATTGTTCAGCCCTGACGTGAAATACTGTGGAGATTGCCCTGCTGCACAATGCACCCTCTTGTCCCCATCTGCACCAGTGTTGCCAGCATTACACTGAGAGCCCTAAGCATTTAGCAGCTCCAAAAATGCAGGTGTTCAAGGCTTGCAAGTGTTATGTTGGTACAAGGAGGATGGATGGGTGCTCCCAGGAGGGGAATCCAGGGGGCTGAGGAACATCTGGGCTTATCTCCACGGTCTGGACAAGCTGAATCACTGCAAGTTCTACCATGATGCATTTGGTCCTTGTGTACCATATGGGGAATTATACCCATGTTTAATAGAGGAAAAAGGAAATATTGACTTCATTTTCATATTTTCTGATACTCCTAAGCCTAGTAATGCCTTCAGATAAGGTCAGATTTCAAGTCAATACAAAGGCCTTGGTATGAAGCAAGAAGTTAGTTTGAAGATAGTTTTCTACAATTTATGTAGGAAAAAAAAAGGAATAAAAGATTGAGCAGAAGGAGGAATTACAAGTGAACAATATGCAGAAAGAATGTCCTGTCTCCCATTGTTTTTAAGTTGACTTTTTAACTTATCTTAGCTTGCTGATGTACCATTTTCCCACCAACCCAGCAATCCAGTTCCAAAGGCTGACATTATATGACAGGGCTTAAGCTTGACTGGAATCTAGACCTAGGAATTTGTAGTGCAAGCAAATACATCACGTTCTCTCCAAATTCTATCTTGAAGTTGTTTTGTAGCATCGTTTCTTAATATTATTTTAATATTAATCTGTGACCATGGTTTATGACTGAGGTACATAAATCCCATTGAAATAAGGTCTTGCTTTCCAACTATCCCATTTTTTGAGGAAATCTTGAATTTCTTCTCAATCTCATTCAGGAAGTGCTTACTTTGACATCAATATGAACAGGATTTACTCCGTGTGCTATATCCTATTCAAGCAGTGAAAATGGCAAGAGGAAATGATACTTTAGCCAAAACTCATAATCTGTTTTTCAGACCTTCACAGCATTTCAAACCTACTTAATGTTCACCCAGATTTTTCTGTTTTTTTTTTTTTTTTTTTTTTTTTAATGAGAACTGCTGAAGACAGGAGAAGGGGAGTTATGGATGAAAACCATTTTGCTATGTGTGCTAGTGCCTTTGGGTGACCATTTGTATAATTGAAAGTTAGTAAATGATGGAAAGTTCAGTATCCACGGGAAGGTCATTTGAAAGTCTCAGAAAACAATTTTATATGCAAGAAAAAAAAACATAATCCATTTCTCATTTCAGTGGGCATCTTTTCACTACCGCAATGACCCACAAGTTTGGGGTTTGTAAAGCTTATTCTCTCTCATACAAAGGCCAGTTTCAGTGCAGCTTCAAGGCTACAGGAAGGGTTAACCTCTCAGCTGCCCTCCCACGCTGTGTTTTGGTCGGTGCCCCAAGCCACAGGACAGATATCTCTTTGTTTTTCCTCTTTAATATCCGATTCCCAGTTCACTTGTGTAGATGATGGGACTCTACAAAACTCCCTTTGTGTCAAGTAAGAGATGCAGCACTTACTCTGCAACTGACTTTTAATGTTTGATTTTTCAGCCTGCTTCAGAAAGCACCTGCTTGAGTAGCTTGATGACTAAAGAGCCTTTCAACTTCCCTGCCACCATTTTTAGATCTGAGCTACTTCATAAGTGACTGAAAACCATTGTGGCAGCTAAGTTGCATATGTGAAAAGCAATGGATGGCGTTGCTGCGATTGTTAGTGGGTGAGTGGATGTCAGGAACTGCTGCCATCAGTGACACACCTATTTAGAGGATGGAGACACAAGGCTGAGGCCATGGAGACTTTTCCAAAGGCAGGTGAAAGAGAAACAGTCAATCTCTTCACTAATGAGCTCTGTACTGCACCCTTGATCAACACAAAAATAGACTGTCCTATCCCTGTGCTTCCTTATTTTTTCCCTCTCCATCAGAAAATGTGTGCAAGGGTGAAGATAAAATAGGAAAAGGCTAAGAAAGCAGGAAACAATTTTTTTTCAGCTTCACAAAATTTGATAGTGAAGATATTTTGATTTAGAGCTATGGTGAACTCAGTATGGACCATCAAATCAGTGTCCATAGTTGGGGAACCAAGTGCTTGCTTATCTGAGTCTGAATTAAACCTTGGACATATCTGAAATCCTAGAGCTGTATCTTCCCCTGATTCATATTTAGGAAAGATTCAAACAGTTTCAATTCTAGAATGTGGTTAAGAGATTTGATGGAGCATAAAACAAACATAGCAAATCACACTTTAATTTATAAGTTCCTAAGCAAGAAGCAGGTCTTTGTTCTTACTTCTTGTACACAATATCTAAAGCCTCAAGGAAAAAACAGTTCTATAGGCAACTTGTTTATAACCTTACGATTGGTTTTGTTTATTTGTTTCATGTGTAAATCTCATGGTTATAGCAAGAAATAAAAAGAAATAAAGGAATCAGAGTTGATTACAGCCAGTGGTGATGTGTCTAGGAACAATGGATGCATTGTGAGGAAAATCATACAGCAGCCCGGAAATACAGAGGGGAAAAAAAAAGGGAAAAGACAGACAAAGAGGGAATGAGAAAATTCTTATGCAAACATATAACCGCTTTGCCTGAAGTCTGCATTGCGTAACTGAGGAAAGAAATTTTTCTCGGTGCAAAATGCTCTGTGGTTGGTTGGGGCTTTTTGTCGGGTAGATGTTCTTTAGCAGGGGAAAAAAATGCATAAAGCAGTTCTTCCAGTAACCTCTGACTCCTTCTTGCCATGGCTCTCTCTTGCTTTCACTCTTGTTCTGTTTTTATTTATTCCCTGCAAATACAATGGAGAATAAAAATGTGGTAGGACCTGCTGGCGGCAACTATGGCCTCCGGATCCAAGCTGACAAAAATGTCAAGAAACTGACAGTAAAATATGCGAATAAAATCCCTGTGAACGAGAACAAAACTCAAGCACGCGTCACCACTCTCTATATTGTGGCTTTTGAGATTATTTCTATCGGTAGCTATCACTTTCTCTTTGAAAAAAAAATACACACATATATATATTTATTATATGTATTGTAACATTTTACAGGAAGGAAACTGCACAAAGGAAGGAAAGCAGGAGACATTCTAGGGCAGGGAGATCAGGGAAGAGCTGACATTCAATGGAGAGACACAGAATTGCATGCCGAGTGTCAAACATATGGATCCTGTATGAATCTGCAAGACAGACAGACTTCTGCTGCTCCCTTCTGTGACTGCGAGAGAGATGCAAAAGGAGCGTCTATGAAACAGAGCTCATAGGAGCCTCAGATATCCAACATCAGAAATGTTCTTTATCTTAACTGATAGGGAACGGCTCTTTGGATTGAGTAAATCATCACCTAGGATGTGTTGAAGGAATTGGCTTGGTAAGGTCTGAAGAGGATACTTAAGTAAGGTCTGGATGTAGTCTTTTAATATTTAAAAACAGATGTAGGGGACTAATGAGGCCTCTCTTTCCATGATGGATGGAAGAACATATAACGAACTTAATATATACAATAAAGGAGATCTACTTTGAGGAAAGAATCGTTCTGTTGTTAAGATTGTTTAAATGTGGAACAAATTGTTGTGCAATTTCCATCATTTGAACTTTTCAGGAACACATGAACAAACATGTTTCTGAAGGGTGTTGGAATAGCCTGGGACAGGGTTACAGGGCATCTGGGGGTCTTGCAGTCATGTTTTCTACACTTGTGCTGTGGTGAATCAACTGAGGAGTTAGAAACAGTTTTATATTGCTGGTCATGGACAAAAGAAGGCCCCTGCCATTAAGTTGGAGAACTGGAAGTATTGGATTCCTTTTCTGATTCTTGCAAACTCCCATTGCAGCTCTGGGATAGTTTCACATGCTCCATGCATGTAGTGCAGAAAAGGACTCTTTGGCTTCAAAGGGAGGCAGAGGAGGGTGGAATTGCTCTTCTGTGCAGAGTACCAGCACGAAATCTGTATGCCACTTAACGTTGCACTTGGAGCTGTTTTGAGAGCTAAGTGAAACTGAAGTGGTGCTAAGTTTTCAGCCGGTATTTTTTTTTTTTTTTTCAGGAAAAAGTTTCACCCTGCTATCCTGGAGATGTGCAAATATTCACTGAGGGGGTGTAATAGAAAGGTCTATAAATAATCAGATATGAGCCCCCATATGAATTATGCATGGGATACTTGAAGAAAGTGAGTGTCTTACATTAGAAGAAATCAGAGCAGTGCCACTGCAATCACATTGCTATTTCTATAAGGTATTAACTAAAACCTGTAAGACCCTGTTTTTAGAACAAGCTACAACAGGTGCTTGCAGGTCTGTTCACATAAAAATTATGGCTTTGTGGAGGCAAATATTAAGAAGGCTCTAAAATGTGCTAATTTATTATGAATAGAAAGTAGTTTGATGTTATTTTTTAAGAAGAAACAGTCACAATACAACATTCATTAGCCCCTGTGTGAGACTAGGGCTTGTCAGTCAATTAGATTTTTGACCCTAAATCATGTAGGCTCTGCTGAAAATCCTGTGTCCTGCACCTGGAGGCGAGAGGTGCAATATTAGTACAATGTTTTACTTATTCATCATATCAAGCTGCCTTGTTATTAGCATTAGTATTATATTTACACTCACTAAATTAAAACTGGAAATAAAAATCCATTGGCTTATTACAGAACATATCACCATTAAACTTTCCTGGTATCTGAACTGCGCCCTGGTATAGAAACAAAAATAATTCAGTTATAAAAGGTCCTTTAGTTGTATTATATTTTTGGTTTGGTTCAAAGAGGTCTAGTGAAGGCAGGAAAAAAAATCTGAAAATCTTTCCAAATATTCTTCTCCAATAATGATGTTTTTACACCTCGTCTTAAACATTCAACTCCATATTTTATGTATGTGTGCTCACATAATTGCATCTACCCTTTTCTATGACTAACTGTAAATTAACAGAATGTCTCTCGCACTGACCAACAAGTAATTGAAAAAAAAAATTAATCAAAAAAAAATTCTTATTGTAAAATGGATCAAAATATTCCAAACTTTCCCTCTGCTATCCACTCATGTGTCCACAGATGGAACCCACTTTGGGTTTTTTGGGAAGGGGAAAGGGAGAGCCAACATGGTTGAGTGGAGTGAGATGCTTATCATTTTCACATAGTGAATAAGTTAAGTCTAGTTATCACTCACCTACACCAGGGAAAATGAAGAATAATTCCATCAATGTCAATGTCATTACAACATCATAAAACTGGCATAAGTTAGGAGAAAACTGGGCCTACATCAGTGAGGTTCTTTCATCTCCTCTGCATGTTCCCTAATTTGTCATTACTAGGGTAGTTGCTATAACTATCCTGATGAAAATATAAAAGAGAGACTTGCATGGCCCATAAACTCAATGAACCATTAAATAGGTGACAATAATCTTGATAGAAGTTTGGAATATTTAATTAGCACAAAAATGCACTTAGTGAGTGAGTTCAATTACTATCACGGGTACTCCTCAAAATAATAGCCAAAGATTTTATGTGTCCATGAAATGCCTTCGAAGACATTTAAGAAAAGAAACAGACAATATTTCATGTATTAATTGAGGATCAGACATATCTGTAAGTGCCCCGTAATAAACATTTCTAAGGAAAGTTAACCTAGGTCTCCTGGAATCCCAAAGGTGACTTCGTTACACATGAAGACAAATCATTCTTTGGCAACTTTTCAGTAGCAGGAGCACATAAAAACATAGCTGAAGATCAAACATGCTGAAGATCAAGTATCTTTTCCAAGAGTAGAAGATTTGAAGAAGAAAAAAAAGAAGAAAAGATTTGGAGAAGAAAAAACAACAACAACAAAAAATCATTGGAGGTGGAATAGTAATTTCTCATTTTAGCAACTCTATTCCTACTTCAAATGGCATAACAGAAGGTCTCTGCTTACACGAACTGAGTACTCCATATAATTTCACTAGTAGGGGGCCATTTATATACATATTTTCTTCCCATGTGGCATTGCCTCCTCCACTGGTTATAACAGTGAAGATTCAAGCGCAGGCAGATTACAGAGTAGAAGCGTGTATATAATAGCACCTATGTTGCTGGTCTTGAAATACCATGTCCAGCTTCTTGTGTCCGCAGATGAGGCTGTGTCTGCATTAAAAAGTAGTACAGAACCATAAGAGAACACGTGTCTAGCAAAATTACTAATGCAAAGCACCCAATGTCCATACTATACGAGTTATCCGAAGGCAGCAGTTAGCAAGTGGGGCTCATTAAAGTTGGAGCCCTGTTTCTAATTTAGTTTCATCTGGAAAAGGATCCAGTTTGTGCACTTGGAGATAGCTCTTAATGTGAACCAAAGCAGGATAAGTGAGAATGGGAGTGAGATTTCCTTCAAAAATACTCCTGATCTGAACAAAAACAGTAGTATAGATGCTCTCTGAAGGTGCTGAAAATTAGGAGGGGGAGTTAGAGAATAGCCCAGGAATGATTAAGAGAGAGAAAAATATTTTTGAGAGAGACTCTCAAGGAGCTGTTATAGGAAAGATTAAGGATTGACTTGATCTGAGTTGAAGTAAGTGGGCGTAAGTATTTTGTCAAGTACAGAATACTGCTACTTTAGCTGGAGATTGAAGCTAGAGAAATTTAGACCAGAAATACCATACCTATATATATACATATAGATATATATGTGTTTTTGTGTGTACATATATATATATATATAAAAGCAATGGAGGTAAATTTTAAAGGGGAATAATCTTTTATTCCCATTATACTTTTCATTGCCTATTGCTAAAATAAATTTTCAGATGAAAATAATATCTGTCCCATTTCCTCCCTTCCAATCCCCATTGTGATAACTTTGCTTTAGACAGACTGTGGATTCTCCTTCTTTGGAGATATTCAAAACCTGCCGGGATGTGTGTCATGGTGCTATGTGGTCCTAAAATAATTTGTATATTGATCAGCTAAATATTCAAAAAGGTTTGCCTGCACTAGAACAGGTTCTAAACTTCTTAATGATTTCGTAATGTTGTTGCAAGAGATAAAACATCTGGGCAGAATCTTTCATTTTCTCTGCAGTAAGGGAGGTTCATTCTAGAAAGCTTCCACAACCTTCATGGTAAAGAGCAGCTCCTCACTGATCATCTACTGGCAGGGCTAGTGGATAGTGCAGCGGCTTTCAAAGTTTAGTGATTCTCCTCTGTATATTGGACTGCTGAAGTATGGACTGACAAGCATTCTTCTTAATACAGTGAACTTATTTTCTTTAGGGTTTGCTCAGATATTCATGGGGAAAAGTGGCCAAATGAAAGAAATGGATGGAAAGAACCTTTTATCTATACCACCAAAATAGTGCTTGAGAAACAAAAGTCTGTTTTAGTTAAGCCAGTTACATTTGCATTGCTGATGTATTAATCTGAATTTACTTTTATTCAAGAGAAAGAAAGATGCCTGACTATATCGCTAAGAAGGCACATGCATGCCAGAGATAACAGTAGTTTTTCCATTATGACTGTAGTGTTTTGAGGTTAGATTCCGTTTCTTACAGTCATGGTCTTCCGCAAGCCTCCAGGAAATATCTACACACCATGGCTAAATACTTTAGGAAAAAGAGGTTGAATGTCTAACTCCACGGTTATCTCGCATCTCTGTTAATGGGCATGAGAGCTGGAGAAAGAAAAGGCCGCGCTGTATTTTCAAACCAGGAATTGGAGCTGTGGGAACAAACAGCATGTAATAAACACTTGAATCAAAGTTTGTGGGAGTTTGTTATTGTCTTTGAAGTAGGCAAGCTTTAGGCCTTTACTATGGAAGCTGTGATTCTGTTTGTGGTTTTTTAATGGCTAAAATATCCCACGGTCAGCTCGAGAGTAAGGATTTCATTTTTGGTCTTAAAAAGGAAGGCATGAAGGAGAATTCCATATTGTTGTGCAGTCTGGCTTTTATTTTGAAGGGCATTAAGAAAAAAAGAAGCATAACTTGTGTGAAGAGTGTTGTGTTTAGGAAAAAAAAGTTCAAAAAATACCACGCATGATTGATCTCAAGTCTGCTCGCCGATCCAAAGACAACACAGCACGGCAGTCAAATATACATTTTATGGGCTTTTGTCTGTTTTGCAATAACACTGGAAAGCATTCTTTAATTAAAATTTAAAACCGTAACTGATTAATTTTCTATGTAAACAATCCCTGTAAACATGGAATGTCAGCATTTTAAGGGCACAGCGGTATAAATTTTGCTTCCTCTCCCAGGCGCTCAAGGTGGTGAGGAGGGAGGAGGGAGCCCAGGAAGAGACCCAGGAGGGGGAAGAAGTTCAAGGCCGGGCTGCGCTGGGCTTGGTGTCCACCAGCTGCAGGATCTCGCCTGCTGCCCGTTCTCTGGGCAGGAATGTTGCCATGAACTTGCTGCTCTCACCCTGGTATGAGTTATTCCCTATCGGAGCCTGGAGGCTGATGCGACTGATTTGGGAGCACCCATTCCTCAGAAGCAATCCAGCTGCAGGGAGTTGTATAGAGGGAGGTGTGGAGCTCATCAGATCAGGGAGCGCTTTTGGCATGTGGCTTTTGACATGTGGCTCTTCCACCTTTGAGGCCAAGAGTAAAAGAGCCACCTGGATTAATTGCATCTTCTTTCTTGCTTATCTCATCTTCTGTAGGCATTTTGTTGCTGTGTCCCATAGGGTATTCATGGAAGGTTTGACAAATGTTAAGGTCTATGTCCCCAGAAGTCCTTTTCAGGGGGAGCAAGGTACCCACAACATAAGAGCTTGATATAATCTCTTATGTTGAGCAAGGTTGCCTTGCCCTTGGCTGGATGTACCAGTTGAAAGCTAGGTTGTGCCATTGACAGGGCAGGGCAGGGGGTGATCCTTTGGGAAAAGTTCTGGACATATAGCAAGCATCCACCAAAGACAGAAGCACTAGATCTGATACTGTGGATCTACCTGGACTGGCATTTCATCACTCTTTTCACTGTGTTTTTGTTTTATCAAATAGAGAATAGAAAACATATACAAACACAGGAATATTTTTTTTTCTTTTGCTCAGCTTTTGTTGAATATGAGAACGTTGAAAGTTATGATTCAAAAGGATCAAGTTCTGTGGGTTAGATGAGTTGCAGGCACACTGTCCTTTGTGCAAGTGTCTTCCCAGCTAGTGTTGTATAAATACCTTTAGAAATTAATAATGAGGTGCTATAAATTCTGCAGCTGCTACTCCTACTAGAGAGCATCGCTCTCTGAAAAGAAGTAAAAAAAAAGAGATCAAACACAATTCTGATCCGACGGGAAGACGCTGCTAGCATACATGGTTATTTTGTGTAATCTATGAATCAGTCAGTGTGGCCATCCCAGCTACATTACCTTAGCTGAACACGGAACTGATTTCCACACATTTTCGTTCTTTGTCTTTTTACAGAATCCAAAATGCAATATCCTTCCCTGGTGATATTATTTCCTGTCTTTCCCTCAAACAATTCTTCCCAAGAGACAAATTCCACTGGAGGTCCAGTGCTGTGAACTATGCGCAAGGATATCTCCCACTGTTCTAGGCTTGGAGAGAGTCCTGCCATCGCACACAGATCTTATATTTATTCGGTGAAACGGTTCCAGCTAAAGTCAATGGTAAAACATCTGCTGGAGTTTTACCCAAAACTTTAATGGAGCCAGGATGTCAACCACTTAATTTTGGCACTCCGCAGTAGACTAATATTGTGATCTGGGATTCTCAAGACAGCTGGCCTCCAACCTTCCTGTCTGCACACTAGAAATAATTTTGGAGTTTATCAGTTCAGTATAATGACAGTTCATCCAGCCATAAAACCTGTCGGCCTCCTTCCTTAACCATTTACCTACCTGCTTACCGGCTAATATGATCATTAACTTTTTCATTCTAATCAATTCTAATATATCTTACATATATATTTTCAATGATAAATAGTGTCAACCTAGTGATGAAGAAAAACTAATCAATTCTAATATATCTTACATATATATTTTCAATGATAAATAGTGTCAACCTAGTGATGAAGAAAAACTCCTTCCACTACACCCAGTAACTGAGGCTGAATCTACATGGAGGATGCTTTGTGAATTAAAACTCCTTCCCACCAATTCATGTGTCCTTAGAGTTTCTAAAGCTTCCTTTATTGCTTATTATTGAAAAAGTATCAAAGTGAAATTCAGAAGACATATTCAGAAGTTCCTTCTCCGAACAAGGAATATATATTACATTCAAGATGTGCTGGGGAAAAGTTTAGCTAGGTGGGGAGCACTCCCCCAATAATTTTTCCTGTTCTAGGCATTCAGAAATAGTGGAAGAAGAGCATGCAGGCAGCAGAAGGTGGAAAATATTGGAAAACCCAAGGCAGAAAGCGTATAACTCCCAAGGTTTGGCTCTCCCAGGCTTAAAGAGATTTACTGTAGCGGTTGCAAAGACTGTTTGTTAAGGAAGAGCAGATTAAACAGGAGACTCTATTCAGAGCTAGTGGTCACTTAGAAGATCTTGGAAGCGTTCCTGGGCAAGAACATCGCCAAGGGAAGCTGAAGCGGAGCCTCGCAAAGCCAGCCTCGTTGCACACAAAAGCATCAGGAGCTGTTCCCATCCCATATTCAATGCAGCATAAGTACTCTTTTAAATGTTAGTGAAAGGGTATATCAGCCAGGCACAAAAAAAAAGGACAATTACGTTATAGTTTTGAACTAAAAAGCCAATCTTTCTGCATTGAAATGAAACCTGAAAGGCACAAGCAAAGGGGCGCGGGGAGGAGGGCCCAGGGAAAGGGGGCTGGGGGTGATGAGATGAGAAAAAGACTTCAGAAGCTCCGGCATTTGCTCGAGAGCCCTTATGTCTCTGAATGCTGCTATTTCTCTTATGCTACAGAGCCACAAAGTTGTTTCCACCCCCGCCCCCCTTCCTCTGGCAACGCGAACAAGATCATAAACGTCAGATGCAGTCTTGTCGCTTTAATGGTCTCATGGCTATGAATAAAAATGGCGCGGTAACAGATTTGTTAATTGACTTTATGTGCAACTGGCATACATTAGGCAGCTCCGTTAGCGCCGCTCACAAAGCTGGATGTGTTGCTGTTCTCTCCCACCGCCATCGAATTAAACTTTTAACAGTTGAGAGACCAGAGGGTTAAGCCTAGAAGGCTGGAGTGATATTTTCACTGCCTTTGATGACACACTAAAATACAGAACGTCTCATTTTGCAGCAGAACATTGAGTCTGCGAAGCCGATGTACATGTGGTTACTATTTGCAGAATTTGGCATTTTCTATGAATAGCATAAAACAGGCAGTGGATCAGCTGTCATGTTTTGACAGGGTTGTCCTTTTTTTCCGAATGCCATTCTTTTTTTTTCTTTTTTCCTTCTTTTTTTTTTTCTCCCCTTTATGCCACAACCCTCCTCCCCCTCTTTTTTTTTTTTCTTTTCTCCAAAGGAAGCTATAAGCTGGTGAATATTATATTAAAGGGACACAGTCTTTGGCCACAAATCTGGTGGTGTAGGAAACCTTCTATCATGAATCACTGTGAACTTTAAGGTGAAGGGAGAAGGAAATAACATTTGTGCATATTGATCAGTATGCCGAATTTGATCAAACATTAAGTTTCTAATATCAGATTATGCATATATCCTTCCAGACTGATTTATGGCATGAAAGTGACCACAACATGAGATAGAAGATCTCATGCCCTTGGGATCTCAGCTTGAATACTATGATTCTTGGTTCTCCTTAGTGTTAATGGATTAACTTGAAATCAAGAATATTTTTGAGACAGTGGCATCTGTGAGGTGTTACACCAGATATTTTACTATTCCTCAAATACTTTACTATTTCCATTTAATCTCTATTTTCAGAATGATGAGATTTTCCCACAGGCCTGCAGAGTCTATAGACTTGGATTGTAAGTTGAAGCATGATGGAAGGAAAAAAAAACTCTTTACCCAGTAATGAAATGAATATCAACCCATTTGTCTGGTGCCCAGTATCAGGCTGATCCTTTTAATGTTTACTCAGTGGAGACATAAACGGGGCACTTGAGCATCAATTTCTTTGCTTCTGCTTTTCCCTTCAAGAGTGAACCTGAATCACGATCTGTCAGTAAAAAGCTATAGATTGCGCACATCCCATCTCCTGTTCCTCCCTCCTTGTTGTTGGGTGACGAGGGAGGCTGGGTCCTGCTCTGGCTCGTTGCAGAGCTGGCAGCCAGCCTTGCCGGGAACACTTGGTGCCGTGTTAACCTTCGGCGGAGGCTTCTGTGCGCGCTCGCCACACATTGCAGCTCACGGAAGAGCGGGCAGGCCTTGCCAGCAGCTACAACATTCCCGTGACGGGCCAGCCGGTGCGGAAGTGCGAGCGAGGGCTCCAGGAGAGGCGATGGGAAGAGAGGAGTGGGTCTAAACAACAGCGTTGTCGCCTAAATGCTGAGCAGCCCCACTCCCATCTGTCCATCCTCACCTCCGCGCCGTCTCCTTCACCTTCACGCACCACAGAGGTTGGCTTGGCTCGCTGGCCCTCACACACATTCCTGTTTTGGGATGCCAGCTCCTGACATTCGTTATGGTCATTGGCACCCTGCGCATCCAGAGCTGGAGCTTCCTGCCTCTCCTGATATTTCCCTCTTCTTTTATCCTCATTCTTTATTTACCAGCAGGTTTGGTCAGATCAAATCTCCCTTCATTCAGAAGTAAGAGGGGAAATTACTCTTCTGTTTTGATCAGTAGTTATCACATTGGACTTTTTTCATGGATCAGGTAGAAGATTCTGGTAAATTCATTGATTATTGGATATTAGCTGCTCCTCATCTCAGTTAGTTCTTTTGCAAACTTCTGTTAACAGCCTCCTACAGCGGTTTCCGGAAACAAAATAATTTAATGAGGGGAATAGTAAGAGAAATGCAAAAGAAAAGTCTAATATGAAATTATTTTCTTGGATAATACCATTGGAAATAAGACAGTTCCTTTCATACCAAGGCAAGAGACACCTTTATGCTTGAAAACTGTTGTGTGAGATATCTGAACCAGGAAGGCTTTGGTCCATCAAAGGTCTTTCATTCCCACCTTTTTGCCTAACAATTTTTAATGCTTCCTTATTCCCATTCTTTCTCTTTTAAATCTGCTAGATAGCTTGTTTTGATAAAAGCCCATTTCAAGTCAGATACAGGCTTATCATGGAAGCTTTTAAACTCTCTTGCTGACCTGGAATTAGTAGATTCATGCAACTTTCCACCAAAGCCAGTATACCATAAAATAAGTGTTTTACGCTACAGTGGTATTGCTGGCAATGCATAAAATAAATGTACTGTATGTGCAACACCATAACTTCAGTCTAACATTCAGCTACGGATTTAATAGATGGATAGATATTGCTTCAGTACAATGCCTGACACTGAAAGTTGTGTCTTTGTTGGTCTTCATGCATTTTGGGGCTAAACACGTTTAATGACATTGAACAGATAAGACATCTACATGGATACACCTGCTGGCTTCCATAGCCCCAGGACATTGCACAGCTTTGTAAAGGAAAAATTCATACACCTTGTTACCTGTTGTAGGCTAGGATAAACTTTGTCTTTATTGCACTTTCTTTCATCTTCCAAATTTCTGTTTAATATATTTTTAATGCCTTCCTATTAATCTCTCACTATTTTATCTTGTATCTTATAATGAACAAGAAGTCAAAATCCTAACCAATAAGCCAAATTCAAGATGTTTGGAAGACGTTTTCTAGTGGTCCTGTACAATGAAGCCCTGCTTTTTCACACTTAAAGAAAGAGTTATAGGTACCTCTAACTATCTAATTTAGAACAATCAGAAGTGAAACTGCCCAGAAATGTCTTCGGTTATCCCAGGCTGTGCTCACCAAAGCAGCACAAAGCACAGACCCAGGCTCCAGTGCCTGAACTAGGCAGGAGGAAGGGTTTGTTCTTCCAGGCTTATCAGTAGAAGGAAATTAACTCTTTGCAATGGATGAATGGGATATACAAAACAGTGTAATTCTGTTCACTCCAGAGGAGTTCTACCAAACTGACCCTAATTCTTCAGCAAGTAAAGAAGGCAAATTCTTTATGAGGAAATGAAATTGATACGAAGCCAAAGGGAACCATCCATGCTTGGATTCTGAGCATGATTTTGCATCTGCTGGCATTGCAACTCCTTCTGAAAGGCAAGGGAAAGAGTTCAACCATTCACTATTCTTGGTTAACAGACATATCCCAAGGTATATACAGTCAAAAAAAAAATTACCAGAGAACTTCTATTTTTGAGTGCTTGCAGTGAGCATTGCAAGGCTATCAGCCCCAAATTTATTTCAGTGTTAATGTCATAGCACAAACTGTGATGGGTCAAGTGAATAAAGTGAGTCAACAGTTTGTAATTGCGTTTTACTACATGGTTACACCTGTGATCCATTGATCAGTAAGCTCAAACTGCTGGATAAGAGGGTTACCTTCCTCCTTTTCCAAAGGAAGGGGAGAAGATATATGGTCATATGAA
The DNA here is from genome assembly GCA_013389825.1 of Crypturellus undulatus. Classification (NCBI taxonomy): domain Eukaryota; kingdom Metazoa; phylum Chordata; class Aves; order Tinamiformes; family Tinamidae; genus Crypturellus; species Crypturellus undulatus. The sequence continues at coordinate 31,961 of VWPW01030397.1, read as the reverse complement.
GTTTTATTGATATTGAGTGCTTCTGGAAGAGGTAATTATTTTGCTGAAGTTTTGATTGGGGTGAGAGGTCTAACAATGTCGTAATATTTGGTTTTAATGTTTTTTTCCGGAATGAAGGATTTAAAAGTTAGGTATTGCTGATAGTGCCATCCATTCTGAAACTTTACATTTGGTAGAGTGCATTTTATTGTGTAATCTTCAAATCTGAAAAGGTAATATTTTTATTTTCTGGTGCACCAGGGTGTTTATCATTATTATTATTATCCACAGCACCAAAAAAGTCATGGAAAATTTTGCCTGTGGATCCAGCTGGGGGTGGCCTGGGAGGAAGAAGGGGGTGGCAGCAGTGGGATGCAAAGGAGGGTGAGGAGCAGAGTGTGTGTGCGTGGGGGGATGCTGTGTCCTCCGGGAAGCAGTTCCTGTCAGGGAGATTAGGGCGGTTGTCATCAGGATGATCAAAAAGGAGAGAAAAACTGTGCAAAGGATGAGTTTCCACAGCTGTGAAGGGCTGCTAATGACACCACCCTGTGCACACTCTCCACTGCCTCCTTCTCAGGAAGAGCACAGCAAAATTCCTGGACAAATTGGCACAAAAAGACTGCCTGTGCCCTGGGCAGAGGGGCCAAAGAGCACCCAAAGGCCACCCCAACAACAAGGACTTTCATCCTTCTTGCTTTTTGCTTCTGCGTGGTAATTATTCTTTTTAACAACAGAATATTTGGGAAAGGAACAAGTATTGCTGCAGAAGAGGAGGAAAAAAAAAGTGTTTATGAATAATGGAACATTTCAAATCCATCTGGTTTCCGAGACATTTTTTAGTTTCTTGCTACAGCCAATTATATAGCATGCTTGAGTGATAACTGGTTTTATCCTCAGGCTCATTCTGCACACTAATTTCTACACTGATAGTTGCTACCAACCTCTGAGGTTAGTAGCCATATGGTAGTCCAATATGGCACTTAATACTACACTTGTTATACAGTAGGCAGTATTCCGGCAATCATAAATCCACATTGTAGTAGGCACTGTAAAAAAGCTGTGAGTCCTTCTCTGGGTTTTGGCAGTGATGGCTATTTTTAATTTAATTTCAAGGACATTATAGAATCATTTGTAACTCTTTCTTTTTTTCTTTTTTTTTTTTTTTCCTCCCCTGTTTTATTGCTGATGAAAGTCATATTGCTGGCACTGATCCTTCCTGTAAATGGCAAAGGCAGTGGAGAGCGATAGTTCTCTTCCTAGCAGAGGATCTCCTGATACTGCTGCTTCTGTCAAACTGATCCCATCCAGTCAGAATTGGAAATCCTCCTCTGAATTGTGGTCTGTGTTGCTAAACAAATGCCAGCGATTAGAAATAGTAAAGTGGCACTTCGTGGGCTAACTGTCTTATGAAATAATAAACACCATTTGCATTAATTCAAGGGTTTTATCACAATAACCTCATTTGATGGTCCGCACCAAAGGCTCATTAGGGAAAGGCCAGTCATTATTACACCTATCATGAGCATCCGAGGCACAGGAAGATAAACCAAGTCATCAATATAAATGTGCGATACAGTGAAACTGTCCCCAAAAAAGGTCAAGGAAACATAGGTGTCCCAACTCCCATACCCCTACCATGGTCATTGAGGTAGAGAGTTTCACATGGTAAACAGGGGAATACATGCAAGCGTACAGGAAATTGCATAGAATACAAACCCATCCTTTCATCAACCTATTTCATTTTAGTACCATATTTCCTATGAGGTTGAAAAATCTGCTGCAGGAGAGCATATGTTTCTTCTAACTCATTTCAAATGTAACTGTTTTTAGGTTTCACCTCCTCTTCATGCTTTCTTTCCATAAATTGCTTTCCAGGGCTGTTGTTTTTCCTGCTTATTTGTTCAACACTCATTAAGAACTATCTGTTTCAAAGCTTTGTTTCTTTGTTTTTCAAAAATGTATTGAATGATATGGCAAGTAGTTTAGCGTAAGAGCTAAATTATTTTCACCTCTTTTAAAAAACAACAGAAACAAGAAAAGAAGTTGTCCCATATTTACACTCACATCTTGGTCATCAAATTTATCAAGATTTTCTTTTTTTCACAAGAATCACCACCACCCTTGGTGATTCTTGTAATTAATTGGTAAGTCTATCTTCTAAGGATGTTTCATGGAGCATGCACAGCTCTGCCATGGACAGCTAGTCTACATGAAGCTAAAAAGGGCTGGAGGAGGTAGAATAAACAGACTCTAAATCTAAGCTCTGACAGACTAGTTGACTGAAGGATTTGGGGAATTAAGTATGATGGTTAGGATCCACTCTCCATGGACAGGACCTGAAAGAGAATGAAGGATTAGCTGTCTCTTATCCCAAGTCAAGTCTGAAGAAAGAGAAGAAATAGCCAGATCAACTACCAAGTGGGCATGGTTTTTATATATATATATTTATAATAACACCACATTATGTTTACTATTAACCACAGAATAACTACAAAGCAAAGTAATGTATCTACAACTACCAAATAACAGAAAGAAAATAAAACTTAAGGGATAAAGAAAACTATTGAGTCCTCATATGCTTTGAATCTTGGTATCTAAAGCTGACAAAACTATTCTCAGAAGTCCTGAGATCCTTTATATATACATATATATATGTATATGTGTGTGTGTGTATATAATCTATTTTTAGTGCATACCCCTATGGTAAAGAGGTTTTGCAGACCATGTGCTTATTGGTGCACCTGTATTTCTCTGCTTGCATCTAAGTGGAGTGGTAGAAAAGAGGGACCAGAGTTTTAGGGGTGTTATTTTTATTTATTTTTCTTCCCGCAAAAAAGGAAATACCTCTTCAGACTTATCCATTTAGATATTTACTCTTTTTTCTTAGTTAGCTTATTCCATCTCCAAACTTAATTGTTGAAAAGATAATCCAGAAGGAGAATATGGATATCAAAGGGAGGCAAAAGGTTATTTTTTATACCAAAGAATAGGTATTGTTCTAGAATCGTGATTGCAGTGCACTTCCAAGGGTAAAAACGGTTCTGGGAAAACCTCTCCCAAAGTTTGGGACCAGGACAGCACCACAGTGTCCTCTCCTCCTCTAATTAGTAAAGTGGGGGAAACTACACATAGTTTTTAAAAAACAGTCCTCTTTTCCTGTCCATGAAATGTCACAGAATGCTTTTTCACATGCAAATTCCCCTGGTAGTGACTTCAGTGACCCATTTGTTTTCAGTCATGTGTCAAGTACTCCATATCCATATTTCAAGGCAGTTTGCATGGATGGGCAGATTACAAGGGGCCTCTTCTGAAGACCATCCTGTAAAGTCTCAAGTGTTGGGGAATTCCCCAGGAAGCCAGAAGCTGAGGGACCATTGCATCTGGAAGAACCTCTGCTCAAGGGGAGGTGGAGAAGAAACACAAAAAACCACCATCATCAGAGTGAATGCATTTGAATTTTTTAATTTTTTTTTTTTTCTGAAGAAAGGAGGGGGGAAGGAAAGGAGATATGGACAGAAAATAGCTTTCAGTATTCACCAGCCTTTCCCATCACTCCAGCGCAGGGCTGTGCTGTAGATCCAGGGGAGGGTGGCCTCCCGTCCGCACGCCTGACAGTCAGGGCATGACGCTCACCTCTTCTGCCACCGAGTTCGTGTTTTGACAATTTGGTGTGGAAACTCTAGCAAATATATGCGGAGCGCGAAGATCCCTGTCTCAGGTTCTCCTCCCGAGGAAGTTAGCCAGGCATTGCAGAAATGTGATGCGTGAATAACACTGAGCCTAAGCAGAAAATGAATACGTTTTAAACAAGTCCACTGGAAAAAGAATTAATAGCAAAACCGAAAAGAGCCATATGCCAATAAGGAGGAAAGTGACTCAAAGTGACACGCTGTAATAATATAATTGAGTTAGGATTAAATTGCAGAAGGATAAAAGCAAGGACAGAGCTAAAAAGGTAGAGCCAGCGACATGTGCTGCCTTGTTAAGTGGGAGATGGTCAACAGGAGGGGATTCTCTTGCCGTTTTCCTTTCATTTATAATTAGGCAGTGAAAGTACCAGGGGCATGTCAAGCCATTTGAGGGTTTAAATAAAACAGCACTTCCCTGAACCATCAGGGCTCAGTTTCAGCATCTTCCCCCTGCTTCTCCCCCCGGTCCTCCTTGGAAGCAGCGAGTCTGAAGCCGTGCGCTCCTGTGGGAAACCCTTCCTTCCCGACAGCATCCGGAGCGCCGCTGTCTCCCACCCTCCATCCTTATTGTTAAGGGAAAGGGGGAGGTGGGAAGGGTGTGAGGCACCCTGAAGAAATACCCTGTTTATTTAGGGGTTTTGCAAGCGGGGGTATGAGGGCGGGTGTCTTTTCCTCCTCTGAATTCTCCTCTATTAATATATTCCATTTAAATTGCTCACGGCACCATGTACTAATTAGGACTAGAATGACAGTTTGAGGAGAATGACTGAACCCACTTGAACTCTAGGAGTTCAGAGTTCATGCACATATGGGAAAAACATCTTCCCATTTATTTCTGCAAATACCCGGCACGGATCATGGAAAATATAGGTGATATGGACGGAGCTGGTCCCGATGGCTCCCGTAGATGAACCAGACTGCAGCCAAAGAGACTTAAAATGGCCATTTAAAGAAAACACACACTGAATCTCTTCCATCGGTGCTTCCACACACTGATTTAAATGAGTGCTAATTTCAATCTGGTTTAGGTCAACCAGTACAAAAGCACAGTGGATCTTACAACGTGTTAAAGCAGTTTTATTCCAGCTCAGTATAAGTCAATGAAGAACAGTTTTCAGCCAGACTAAAACAAGAAAGAGTTTGTGCATCGGAGTTGAGCACCAAATAAAAGAAAGCAGAATGTCTCTGAGTGCAGGCATAGCCTTTGTGTTAGTTAATCTCAGCCTAGACACCTCAGCACTTACCTCCAGTCAAAAGTCAGTGTTTTTTGAAATGTTCATGTAATAATAGCAATACTTAGTGAGTGTAAGCGTATATCTTACTATATTTTAGTCAGGTGTGTAAATTGTACTAGGTGCACACATTGATTTAACTTCCCAAAATCAATTTACTTATTTTGATGACTTTTATTTTGTCCATTTAAAACTACGCTTTAGGTGCTGGCTTAGAGCCACTTCCATTCCCAGTACAGAGCATCCAAATATTGACTTGTACCAGCTTAATGAAATTGATTTTGACTTCTCATCTTTTATTATTTTGGCGGGAGGTTGCGTGCAGACCAACTCTATAATGAATTACTCAATACCATACAGCACCTCAGTGCCACAGCTGGAGACAAGGGCAGACGTTGACAGAGAACTGCCATACAAATTTGACTGTATGTCCTGAAAAGCAGCAGCAGTCTTGGATTGTCTGGAAACTCCAGTTCAGGTGTTGGATTTTCTCTGCTCTTTCAATGAAGGATTAGTATAAGAATGACTTGGCTGAAATGGCTTGGCTTGCCTTGGCCTTGCCCTGCCTATTCTCTACGGTGGCCGTATCATTATGGCACTTGTGAATGACCTAACGAGGACATTTGTTGTTATCTGCTATGTGTGGCTCAATTGCTCTCTCTCTCATGCTCTCTCAGAGAAATTTAGAAGAAATTCTGATGGTTTGGGGGAAAAACGCTGAGGATTTTGGAGACACAAGCAATTCAAAGTCAATTAGTGCATCTGTAAATACGTGTAAAACACATCTTGGATACTTGGTTATTCTTCTATTAAGCATTGACCCAACATGTGATATAGGGTATTCCTAAGACACTTTCCATTTTCCACTGTGTTATTTCTCCATGATATACATGAAGGAAAATCATATATTATAAATATTCATCTAGTTATTAATTTGATTGAGTAGCCTTAAAAAAGCACATTTATTTAAATATCTTAAACACAGATCAGAATGCCATCATATAGAGACCATTTGTGGTGACAAAGGGATCTTCTCGCTAGTTCCTAACTTGGCCTCTACCTCCCAAAGGAGCCTGCATCTTGGTATAATTGCACTGGGGCACAAAGTCCTCCATGCAAAGCCACCCTTTTTCAGGTGTTAATAGTTCAAGGCAACAGTTTTGTTTTCTTGTAGATGGAAGGAATAAACTGTAAGGACCTGGGGCAATATATATGTAAAGACTGACAGCCAAAATATAGAGATATAAAGAAACGGATGTCAGGGCTAATGCACTTCTGCACATCTCCATCACATATCTCAGACATGGGCATTTTTCTTTTTCAGCCTCTGTGTTTTAAAACAAACCAGATTGGGACCACTGCTGCCTGTAGATTATGGCCCTCGAAGTGATAAACATGCTGTTCCATTGCTATTTGCCCCATGAGATAAACATTTCTGATGGATTTTTCTGACAAAACTGAGAAACCTAATAATCGCAACGTCAGAAAAAAAGTGAAAACTGATTCAGTTTGATCCCCAAAGGACAGGAGAGGGAAAACAGCAAAAGGAGATACAGTTTTGTAAGCCTGAACTTGTCAAAGCTCTTTAGACTGCTTTGAATAAGCACATCCGCTTGGTATTATAAATAAAGGCATCAGACAGTAATTTGCATGGATTAGGATTGTTAACGTTTATCAATTGGCGGGTTTTAAAGAACTCCCCAATTCTTGATAGGAGTATCTCTTTGTAGTGAAAGATTCATGGTGGGAGTGAAAAAAAATCTGATGAATTTAAAGCTACAGATGAGAGAAAGCAAAGCCATCCAGATCTAAACTGAGATACCATTAGTGGTTCTCATAAATCAAATCATGTTTATAGCAGGGATACAGTTGAATTACCATCTGGACTTTTTAACCTCGACATTTATTTCCGAACCCTCCTCCAATATTGAAAGTAAACTTAACCCTTCCTTTCATCTTCAAGACTTTGACCCAGTGCCAGTTTTTGTTTTGAAGGAATGATCTGATTTTTGATGGGGACAGAATGTCACAGGTGGCATGAGGTTGGAAGGCCTGGGAGTTTCTTGCAGAAGACAAAGTCATAAAAGAAATAAAATACACTCAGTCTTAAATGAGATCAACTGAATAAATGGGCAGTGGAATGAAGTCAGAGGGAGGATAAAGACAGGATGGTTTGTTTTAATTCAGGTAGAGGATGCAGATGGGGTCCAAGGACAATGTAGGAAAAACATGTAACGGAGTCAGAAAGAACCTATATTCTTTCAAAATCTGTGGAATTATTGGTAGAGTAAATGGGTGATGAAGAGTTAGATCCTGTTTTCATTGGCAGTAATAACAAAACTGTCATTGCCTTTAATAGTGCAGTCATCTATTTCTGTGAAAGTGAGAACTTTAACCCTTTACTGACAAAACAAATCAGGTTCATATCAAGCAATTTCTAAAGCCTCAAAGGAGTAAAAATAAAAAAGAGGATGTTTTGTATCACAGGGTGTTTTTTTCTTTTTAATTATTTTCCTTTCAGTCTGCCTTTGCACTTCCTGATTCAGTCAAGGAGCTGCCAAAATAGCAAAGTGTCCTGTCATGGTGTTTCCATCCCAGATTGAAACAGGAGTAGGAAGAAATCACAGGAGTTGCCAGCCGACCTGCAGACCTTGCTGGCATGAGCAGCTGGACACACTGTGGGTTTGTGCGCAGCGAAACCAGAAGCATTTCTGAGGATTGCTCTTTCCCTATCACATCTCCAAAGTTTGTCTATCTGTCTGTCTTTCCATCTTCATGATTAGCACTGCATTGGGCCTACAGGGCCTCACCAGGAACCTGGAATTCAGTCCTCCATTTCCTAGGAGACATCCTATGTGCACCTGTGCTTCTCGTATCTCTCTCTAAAAAAGAGGGGAAAATCGTTTCTGTTCATCACTTGGTGTCTGAAGGGGAAATGTATCAATTTTGAGGTCCTTCAGTAGCAAATAACAGTGGTTGTATAAATATACATCTAGACAGCATTAGGCACTCTGGTGAAATGACATGGCCAAGCACATGTGGCTGATGTAGACATTTCAGGTGCTGAGCAAGGTGACCAGATGGCCCTTGGCTGGCTAGGAGGGTGAGGAACAGGTAAAGCAATTCATCTGGGGCCAGGTTGATGGGCCGGACAAGCTGTCTGGACATCTTGAAAGGGAATTTTGAATGGGAGAGAATACAAGATACTCTTCTTTGAGGTTAGGTTTCCTGAAGAAAAAGAAATGCCCTTCGAGGGACCTCCAAAGCTGTTCCAATAAGCGGTGTCATGTATTTTGATGTGATCTGAACTTTTTCACTCAGTCCTTATTAGAGGTGACCTAGTATTTCACACCCAAGCTGCTGCCAAGATCCTCTTAGCCTATTGGCGATGTTACTGCCATTTCCTATCTCACTCTTTCCTGAATTTACCTAACCCAGAGCTCCGGCCTTTTGTTGAAATGATTTTCTGCCTTCCGGCCCTGCGTGCCGTGTGTCAGATTACGTGCAAGAGGTCGCAACCCACTTCCCCTGACTTTAGACACAGGATGAGGAAATGAAGAGGAGTGAAGATACTGATTTCATTTTGGAGGTCAGGGTGGGTCTTCTCCGGGTAAAAGTGGAACCTGAAGAGCAAACGTTGCCATTTGTTATCCAGATTTCCTCAAACAAACAACCCCCACCCCCCAGCAATTACTCATGTTGTTGAATTGGAAACACTTCTCAAAACAGCTGACAAAATGGATAGGAGGACAATAAGTGGACAGTGAGGCGAGATTATATATATACACACATTATATATAGCTCACGCACGCAGTTGTTAGAAACGGAGGGATGCTGTGAGCAGGGATGCTGGGACCATCTCTGAGACACCCAAGGGGCAGACAGACTGCCCCGTTTGCTCATCAATTCTCTTTTAGCATTGCATAGTCTAATTACGTGCTAATACACATTCAAAAACTGCAACGTCACAGGGTAAGCATCTGAAACAGTGCCAGGAGAATGTTTCCCAGAACTGGGGAATCCCAAACTTTGCCCAGTACGGGGCTGCATTGGCTCCCAGCCAGTAGCCTGAAGCTGCACTGGAAGTACAGGCTGGAGAAAGCATCTCTGTCACTCTCCTCCTGTGTCACAGTGTGGGCGGGTGAATATGCACATCCCCATGTGTGCTATTGGGACATGACCTCCGTGGTCTCCTGGCTGGAGGTGGGACTGTCCATCCAAGCGCTCAGTGGCTCTTGGGGGCAGCCATCTGATGCTGAGGATGAGGCCACCACACCAGTTGTGATGGGAAACCCATGTGCCTGCCTCTCCTGGCATTGTGACCCCTGGGAGACGAGGCTCGACTCCTCCATAGGTGGACAGAGCCCTTCCTGCCATCAGCTCCCCAGCGGGTGGCTTCCCACCGATGCACGTGGCCCTTTTGAGAGCCTGGCACTGGTTCGGGAACGCACATACCCCATCCCGTGCGTTCCAAACCTGCCAGCTTCCTCCCAGACCCGATGGAGAGGAAGAACAAACAGAGGCAAACAAGCAGAAAGGCAAAACCCCAGAAGCACTTCCCCTTGGCAGGCTGTTGGTTATACCTAGAGCTCTGCCTGGTTTATGTATGCGCTCCGAGTAGGTTCTCTGAGGAGTATCCTGCAGTCATTTCTCAGCGAGTGTGAACAAACTCATTAACAGCTCCTTTACTGGAATGATAAGTTGTTTCTTAATGAAGGGAAAAATAAATACCCTCGCTAACCCAGGCTCCATCACTAGAAGTCACACATCATTCTTAAAGACTCCTTATTTTCCACCAGAGACATTTGTGTACAGCCCTTAAACAAAACCAAAGAGCTTGTTTCTCCTTCTTAGGTGCTCTTTTAGGTGTTTGAATTGCACAGTGTTTTTTAGGTGCTTTTCAGAGTTTTATCCTGGATACTAATAGCTTAGATACAATAAAATAAAAAATAATGGTCTGAATCTTCACCCATTTTAGGAAAGGAAGGTGTGTAGCACTTAAATCATGGGCCTGGGACCCAAGAGATTGGGGCTCTGTTCCAAACTCTGCCATTGACCTGCTGTGTAGTTTTACTTGGAGGGAAGTCACTTAATCTCTTTGTGTTTCAATGTGCCCATTTGTGAAATAGAGATAATAACGCCAAGCTCACAAGGGGGCTGTAAAGGTTAATTAAATGGAGTTTTTAGGTGATTTTCCTTCATTGGATGAAAAGTGTGAGAGAAGAATTTTTTATTAAAGGAGCCAGTGAAAAACTGCCAATTCTGAATTTTGTATGGTGATTTTTGTGGGTGTGAAAAAAGTCCACATTGCTGAACAATGGTTTATATATGTATATATATAAACACCCTTTTTTTCAGAAAAAAAAAAATCAACAACAAATTCAATTTGATCCTCAAAAACGTGGAGGTATTTTGCATTTGTTTCTTTTTCCTTGTAATTATGTGATGATGTCTGTACCAGCAACAAAAATAACTATGGATCTCATAGGAAGAATTGAAAAAAGATGGACTTAAATATTTTGGAAGTTTTACAAACTTTAATGTTTCAGAGCTTAAAACCAAATCTAAATTTTAAAGGTCAGGAAGAAGGATTGCAGGGCCTTAGACTCAGCTCGCTGGAGAATTTGTTGATGTGTTTATAGGGTTTGGTGCTAGCCATTTTCAAGGAGAACATGAAAGGCTGGATACTTGGCTGCCCTCTCACGCAGCCTTGTGTTTCTAATCCTATATTCCTCCAGGAAAGGAAATGATAATAGAGCCCAGAAGATCCTATCCTTGTATGTCAGGTCCCAACCTGTCTGAGTCTAAACCCCTCTATCTCACACAAATAATGATTGATGGGAGTTTTCATGTCATGACAGTTGCGTGAACATAGCAGATGATAATAATAATAATAATATTGTTATTTTGCTTTATAGTTGGAGCCCTTATATCACAACTACAGAAAGGAATGATCCAAGAAATTACAAGATAAAAAGAGAAGAAATATAAGCTCAGCTCCTGTGGAAGATGCTTACACTGGAGCTTGATTTTGGGCTGAAGATTCAAATGTCTTCCCTCTCTATCTGAACACTGAGTCCTTCCCAATAAAAACAGAAATTCCAAATGACTAAAAGTTAGTAAGTAATTTTGTCCACCTGCCCCTTCCAGCACATAACCCACAAAGGAAGTTACGCTCATATAGGAATCACGTTGTATTTAATGCAGCCAAATGAGTTTCTTCTGGGCTCATCACCCTTCCTTGTAGCTGGTGGGAAAGGAGATCTGAACCTCAGACAGGCTGACAAAACAGAGATTGAATCAATCCCCGAAAAAATAGATTTAACTCTGCGAACTCCTCACATGCTCTATTGGCTGCCAATGCTTTTTGCCACTGAGACATTCCCCTAGGACAGTGCTTTTAAGAAAAACATATATAAAAACTACCCACTGTGTAAATCTAACATCAGTTAGTGGTTTCCCAAGTACAGCTTGTGGGATGGCTGCCTGAGTCTCAGATGAGAAAACAGTTCACAGCAGATTGGAGAGCCCTGTAAATGGAAAAGAGAACCTGGAAAGACAAAGAAAAATGAGTCTTTTCAATGGCATCGAGGGAAATAGCATCTTGATTTTTTTCTAGCTACATATAGATTCCTTCTCTCCCTCCCCCACCTTTTTCCAGGCACTATGTGCCTGCATACCTGTAAATATTCCCTTGGTATTAAAGACTGAGATTTGTTCAAGCTGCATAAAAACAGTTGACATGAGCTTTGGGGTCTCTGACAAACTCTTAAAAAGCTAATTCACATATAAGCAGACTCTGGCAGTTACCCACTGACAGCAACATGAATTGAACCAAAATGTAATAAACCCACCAAGACTATCAGTGTGAAACCTCTTGCCTCAGACACCCGCTCAATCTCTGGAGGTCGGGAGGCAGAGGAGCCTCTTCCAAGCCCTGAAAACCAACGGATATGAGCAGCCCTGGACCAAAGAGGGAGCAGATTTTGAAGGCACCGTCCCCAGCCCCTCACTAACATCTCTTCTCTCTCATTTTAAAGGAAATTGTCTTAGCCACATCTGCCAAGAGTGCCTGTAGCAATGTCACGGGCAGTGCAGGGAGGAGGACATCATCTCACCTGGCCCCAGTTTGCTGTGAATTCAGCTGTGGGAAAGGCTGCAGCATCTTTACAGCTTCCTCCCTGGTGTCCTGGGCTTTCCCTTGCTCATTTCTCTCCTGCAGGGCCAGTTAAATCTCATTTTCTCAAGCTGGCAGGGGTACATCTGCATTCATAAAAGGCCCAAACGCCAACAATTTAAGATCAGAATTTAGGGGTCATTGGCCATCCTGGAACGGAATTTAATTAGATTAGTTGAAAGAGAATTACCTGTATTTTTGGACTGGTGGTTCTGGGGGAAAGAAAAGAAAAGAAAAAAAAGAAAGATGGCCTTGCAAATTTGCTTGAGTTGTGGCGGAATCACATAGACCCATGCAGATTGCACAGGCAAAGCTATGAAGTTAAAATTTTGGCCTGCCTCGCATGTATATTATGACATAGGGGTGCACACAGCTCTGTGTTCCTGTGAGCATCCCTCTGTGCTGCTGGAGAGAAGGCTGTGGAACTGTTGACACGTCTCGCTCTGCATCGTGATCTGCAGAGCGTCAGCTGGGAGACTGTTTTCTTCTGCAAATGCAACAGCACAGATAAATGCACTTCGTTGTTCCACGAAAATCTGGGATATAAAACAGGTTTCCCCAGCAGGAACATGAAGAAGCTGTGCTCATTCTGGCAGCAAAAGCTTGAATAAAATGGCAATCAGTCTTAGCATGGTCTGAGCACTGGGCTTATTAATCTGAATTTACATTTTTTCTGTTGAAATGAGGGGTTTACAGAGTGATCTGAATTAACGTGCTGGCAGTTGCAGTGCTTACAGACCTTCAACACACTGTGTACCAGGGAAACAATTTCCTTCCCCAGTCTTTGACATTCTCTGTTCAGAAGATTTTTTATTTTAACCCCAGTTCTAATTGCCCTTCAGTATCAAAATTAATTGTGTTTTCTGCTAAAAGGCCAGTGCAGTTTAAGGTTACTCCAGGGTCCCAGCAGCCGATGCATCTTCTGTAAATGGCTTGATTGCCGTCTGTGGAGAGGAGTGCTGGGAGAGATTTGCTTGACCGAGGCTATACATTACAGTCCAATTAGTGTGAAGATCACTACATGAGTCTTTAACTTTATCTAGGAACTGTCGGGATCTCAGGGGCTGAGCACAGAGTGAGGGAAGAGCGATGCAGAACCCACCTGGGCTGCAGCACGGAGCTGTCATGGGTTTCCCGACTTCCCTCCAACTGTTGTGCTGGCAGCAGAGGGAGCAAGTCAGAGGACCAGGATTTCTTTTCCTAGAAATGCTGAGGCAAAATTCATTTTTTCCTCCTATATTTCTCTGCTGTGCTTTCCTTTTTCTTTTTTTTTTTTTTTATTCTCCCTCTTTCAAACTCTGCTGATGTGAGGTCTGGATTGACTTAGGCACTGGACTGAAGCATTTGGAATACGAATCAGACAGGCCTGTCTGATTCTTTATTGGTTTTGTTATTGTTATTTATTTATATTTTATTATTCTTAATTCTTTATTGCTCTATGTAGGGACCCTGGAGCCCCTGCTTGGCTGATAGCAACATCAAGCAAAATTATAATTCCCAGGCAACAAGCCATACAGAGACAGGCAGAGCAACTAAACTCGGAGCTGGCAATACCCAAATTATTTCCTTTTTGATCACCAGGGAGGAGATAGGCTGTGACTTACAAGTGTAACCGCAAATATGAATGGTCATCAGTTGACACCATCTCACTCTAGGCTTGGACATGCACATGCTGTGCAGCCACAAGTTTTCTCCAAAATTGTGCCTATTCTATCTCACCAGTATGACTGCACTCATAAAATTTTATGCTTATGATTTGCATAGTCGTATTGATACCAATATTGTTACTAAAATTTGATGAAACACCAGGTTTTGTCTTATCAGCCACAGGGCAGAAGTCTCAAACATCTGGAATTAATTTTCAGTTCATCAGTGCCCCAGGTAGTTATCTGTGAGGCCTTATCTAGGCCTCACATCTTCCAGAGCTAAACTAAGTAGATCTAAACAAGACTATTAAGAAATGTTGAAAAAGTTTGAAAGCTCATGAAAAATAGCATGTAAAGTCATGACATTTTCCACAACTCCACCTGTTATTTTTAAGCTATTTTTAATGTTTAATGCCTTGTTTTCTGAATCAGTCTCCAAAACAGAAAATGAAGAGGCAGCTGCAAAAGTGGGAAAAACATGGGGAGAAAAACTTGTTATGTGACGCCATCTCAGAGAAGTTCCAAAATGGTGAACTTTCTGCAACAACTCAGCTCCGCATTGCAATTTCATCTGACCCCAGAGCAATATTATGACTAAAACCAGAAAAAAAGAAATGCCTCAATATTTTAGCATTTGGGAGGTTATATGGCATCACAGTATGTTAGACAACATACCCCTTCACTGATTTCTTTTTTGCTGTTTGAATTAAATAGTGTCATCACTGTAGCTATGGTACTAATCAAACTAATTTCCTACTCTTCTTGTTTCTCGGCACTACAGGTGCAGTGTCTTCTCCTTGATGTTGTGGAGCAGTCTAAGACCTTAGCTGTTACGTTCAGCTCTGTTTTCCTGGCTACATTCACATATTTAGGATTCCCTGCGCTGCCAGTTTTCCCACACAGTTCACAACAGATCTTGTATCAACGTGCAATGTTGTGTTTGCACAACTCAGAGATAAGGGAACCTCTCTCTCTCAGAGGCATTTTAGATTAAATAAAGCTGGTAATGGGATGAGAGATGAGTCTTTCAGCCCATGTTCTTCTGAAGCTTCTTTAAAAGGAAGTGAATTGAAACTCCCGCTGGCTCAATCAGAATAGCCGCGCTGAACAGCAATCTTTTTCCTGTAGCAACCAAAAGTGAGAATGGATCAGGATCGAAATTACTAACATTTACACTAGTAGAACTTATGAAATTAAATTTTCACAAAGAAATAACATTACAAGGCATATTTATCCAGCAGGCCTCCCTACCACAAAATACAGGAAGATTGAAAGAAGAAAAAATTACTTGGAAAAAGGTGCAACATAAGGATATTTCATCACTGAGGTCTATGACAGGTGGCTAAACTCTTTGTGTCTCAAATTAGCAGCAGGCAAATTCCTGTGAGTTGAGTTTTCCATCAAAGGCACATCATGACACCTTGGTGGGAGAATATTCCCTGCTAGGCAAGGCAGCAAAGAAACACGTTTAAAAGCCAGGTAAAACAACTTTCCTAAGGCCGGGCACTCAGGAATGGGAGTCTGCAGAGAAAGTTCCCTGCCTGTCAGTTAGGTCCTTTCACAACTAATCAGAAATGAATTTCTTGCTCCACTTCTTAAAACCTCTGAACAAGCTGCTCTCCAGTGCAAGATGCTGAACTGTGGGGCTGTTACTCTCATCTCCTATGTAATGAGACCACAGATAACACTCAAAATTTGTGCTAATTTAACCTTTGTTTCTGACTGCAGCATTTCCAACCTCTGTGTCTTTGCAGCTTGGAATGAATACAAAGAAAAAAAAAAAAAACACATTGTATGTCAGAAAGTTATGAAACAAAGGCAAAGTGGAGAGGCAATGGAAATATAAAGTCAAAATGAAACCCTCCATCTTTCTGTCAAACTGAAATAATAAATAATAATGGCATCTTGCATTTATACAGTGGCTTTCATCCAGAAAGCCTGGAAAGCTCCTTGGAAACTTTACAGACTACTGTGGAGGAATAGGAATGATTTCATACACGGATCTGTTGAAGGCTACCACTTCTGTAAACAGTTACAATCTGTAGCAGCATTACAGCTCCAGCTGGGACAGGTAGAGACTGATCCTCAGAGAGATTGGACGGATCTGTAGTTAGAGTAAATCTTCCAAGTCCTGTGGGATTTTACCCTGCTGACAGTTATTGTTTCTCCTGATCAGGCACTTGGTAAAAGAAATAAAGTTGTAGCTAGATGAAATAGCTGCTGGTTCTAGCCTGTGAAATGTGACAAATGCAGCCCTGGTTTTACAATTAAAATCCCTAATAATTCATCAGTCTCGGGATGGTAAGAATTATAAAGTGTCAGATCCTCTGACTAGGCTGTTGGTGTTATTATAAGGCTGACATTCATTCTCCTCTTCTTTTAGCCTGTATGTATATAGTAAAAGGACTTTTCAGATCTGGTTCAAAATGACATAAACCTCCTATGTTTATGTTGCTGCCACATTCAATTGTCAGACAAAGCAGGGGAGAAAAAAACAAAGAATGAATAAGCAGCGAACTGAGGAGGGTTGATTAAGCTTTCTGTTTTCATCATATGTTTCACTTAAAACAAAAAAAAAAACACACCAGATTCTTGGGAGGTCTGTTGGATATTAAGCAATGGCATAGATTTCAAGATCTTCAACTGAAGAAAATTCCTGCTTATTTGCATGGTCTTTCTGTTCCAACAAGGATCACATAATTTTGGCTTTTGAATCATACTTCTAAAACTAACAGTCGACTCAGGAATTCCCTGTTTGCGAGTTTTCCCTATCAGCTGGCACAGTGTGTTCCTGCACTAGAGAACCACTTTAAAAGCATCCACTGAGCACCTCCTAATGGTGGCAGCAAAGGGAAAATGAATGAAACGGAGAACAAACAGTTCTAAGAAAGACAGAATTAACAGTCTTCAGTTTTATTCTTTTTTTGTTCTGTTGACCTCTTGCAGAGTATTTTCACAGTAAAATCTGATCTAATCATATATTACTGAGGTGGATGCTCCTGTGCTTTAACCCGGCCACCTATTTGCATTATACTTCAAGGACCATAATCCTCTTTTGTGTCCAACTTGGTAGTGTTGACTAGCTCATGTGCAAGTTGTTGCATGGAGGCACATGCTGTCCATCCGTCCTTAGCCCAAACTTCACAACCCCCGACCAGACTGTGATTTCTTAACCCTACCATGGCCAACGTGCAAGCTCAGGACACTTGTTTCCCCTCAGTTCCTCCCACCTGATTACTCCATTACTCAATTGCAAGGTTGTTTTCTCAGTACAGAGATTTAGAACCAAAAGAAAGGGAAATGGGCAGAGTGCCTGCACTTATTTAAGGTGCTTTCAGTGGTAACTATCCTGTAGGAATAGGAAATGGTGGAAAGGAGTCTGGATGCTTCTCAACATGACAGTTGTTTTAGGTTTTTAGGAATATGCTTGCATGCCCCCTGCTCCAGGTTTTCTTAAGTCACGGTGGTCTCCTTAGAGACAGGAAATTTTAAATCAAGCTGTAAATTCAGACGCTGGGCTAGTAATTTCTATTTGCACCATGAGCTGCTCAAGAGGAAAAAAAACCTCACAGCTATATTTTGTTACCAACACGAACTGTTTAGCCGCCCTTATTGACATCCTAAATTTTGCACATTAAATGATGGAATCCCTGGTTTCACAAAAGTAGAATACTCTCCAGACAATAGAAATGGTATTATATATTAAAGAACAAAAGAAAGCGCTTTTCATCAAATGAGCAATTCTAAAGTCAAGTTCCATTATTTTGCATTTCTTGCTGGCGGAGACGTGGGCCTTTCAGGTAGTTACTGCGGAAGCTCGGGTAGTTTATTATGCAAAAGCCAGTTTCTTGGTGGAATATAGGTTGAGCTGTTCAAAGGCACACAGGGTTGCTATAAGACAAACTTTTGTTAAAAGTAAAAGTTGGATGCTCCTTCACGCTTTTGAAAACCTCCTGCTGTTTTTCCTTCTTGAACATGAGAAGGAGGTTGGCCAGAGCAGCTATTACAGGCTACTTATAACAAATGCTTCATCTCACCAATGCCTGGGAGCCCCCAAGAGTTCTTGTCCCACATTTTGCCTGGCAATTAAATAGGCCAAGATATAATTTGCGCCCCATATTCTCCATGTTGAAGGCAGTCGGCTTCTTCATTTTTAGCCTAACTCTTCTGTCACCTCCGTCGGTTTTACATTATTTGTGTTAACTCCGTGGCCTAGGGGTGGGAGGGAGAGGGGAATTATTCCCAATTTACAGAAAGTGAGAGAAGAATCAGTCACTTCTTGCTTCAAGTTTTTGTGGAGGATTGTTAATCAAAGTTAAAACAAATCTGTGTTCCAACGCAGAGGTGGGCGAAGAAATGTGTGCCTAACACATAGGCACTTTTGGGCTCCTGCAGAAGGAAATGGAGTTCTAGAAACTGTTGTGAGAAAAACATTAAAGACACCAGCCTCAACACGATGCCACCGGCTTGAAATGAGGCTCCAGGCAATATCTGGAAGTGTTTGAACCTACTTAAAGAGCTCAGTTTTTACTTTCCTGTCCTGGGATGAATGACGTAAATTATTTCTCCCCTTCCTTATTTGCCTTATTTTTGAGGAGAGCCCGGCCGATGACTCAAGGCAGAGGCAGGCAGAGCATAGATCAGGTGTTCGACCCGCGGGCCCGTGAAATGCAGTGTCATCATAACCCGCAGGGCGCATCATTAGTCACTGGTGGAAGGAGCTCCCGGCGTGCCCGCAGAAATCAATACAAGGTCCTTGTCTAGTAACACACAGCACCAGTGTTTATGTCTTTGCCCTTCACATCCTTTGCTCTTCCTGCCTCTCCAGTCACCTTTTCGCTTTATCCAGAATTGCATTTCCCCGATTCCCGGGGCTAAATGAACGGACATAGTAAAAGCAACTCGGGCTGCAACCCCAGCTTTTCTCAGAAAAGAAAACCATCCATCAGGCCCCATGTTTCTGTATGTTGGTTATCTGATTTGGCTCCCGCTAAACAGAAACATTTGTAACTGGTTATTTCCATCATCGCAGTTTAATCCCGCTCTGGTCCATATTAGTGTGTTGTTCTGCCATTGATGTCTCTTACTGCCACATGTGAAAGGTTACTGTAAAATCGTGTTTGTATATGAAGATCAAGCAAATGGTCCAAAGGTTCCTAGCAGCTCATTCAATTAATCAGGGCAAGAATACTTGCATATGACCCATGTTTTAATTAAAACGAAGAATTCCCAGCCAAACGATCATGCTGCTGGTGGATGAGGACACCAACAAGACCCCTTTTACTTTCCTAGTCCTGCATTTGACTTGTCCTAGTTTGTCCTGTGTCCTGTGTCCTGTGTCCTGTGCCTCAGTTTGCCATTCTGTTCGTTTTGTGCAGTAGTAACGTACATCCTAGGGAGGTTGTGAAGCATCATGCAAGAGAATGTTGTGAAATAGTTCAGCTGTGCTCATAGCAAAAAAGTAATGAACAAAATACCTACAGGCAACGTATGTTGTAGGCTTACATGAGAAAATTGTTATGAATAATATGGTTTGTTGGTAATTTGTTCTAATAATCCTCACTTCTATGGTAAGGCAAAGAAATTCTTTTATCATGTTCGGACTCATCCTCATGGGACCCTAATTTCTTTCTATTTTGGACCTTGACCGGAGTGCAAAATGCACATCAAGGACAAAAATAACTATTTAGACTAAAATAATATTTGTTTTTATTTGGAGAGTTTTGGGTATCCCTGAGAGGTGAGGAGGTAAATCTGCTGAATCTTATTTATGGAAATCTGCTTTTGAAGAAGCGGCTTCTGGTGGAAAGAGGCAAGGTATCTTTCACCCCAGGTTTGTGAGCTTCAGACACATCTACCTTCTTGGTCATTAACCTAATGAGTGATGTGTATCAGCCCTGCTGAGGCCAGCCGAACTGCTCAGCACTTCCAGAACCCAGAATCCTCTAAGCTCTTCTCTTATAAACTATGAAAATAAATAAATCACAATTGCAATTTATTCATTTAGGAAACCATAACTCATTTTTAAGCTTTAATTAGTTGAACATTTAGCTTTGAGTCAATTAACCAATTTTGGGAGACTTTACATTTTGTGACATTTGCCCCTTTACAAAACAAGATTCATTCATAAATCCCTTAAGATTTCTGAAGAAGTTACTCCTGCCCCGTTAAAACAAAAATAGTATGAAAGTGCAGAATTGGCTGCTGTTTCATATTTTTAGCATCAGAGTGCACTGTAAGGGGGCAAGGCTGACTTAAGAAAGTAACAAAAAACAAAATCTTCTGCTAAATCACTTTTAGAAAAATCTTCAACTGCTACTCCCAATATGCTTGTCAATAAGATGTCTCCATGTACTTATATCCATTTGGTAGACAGCGATCCAGTGCCTAGAAAGGGATGACATACTGAAACCACAAATACTGGGATCCGAATGTGGCTCTTCACTTTAGAACTGGTCTCCAAAGGGAGGGTAATAGTCTGAAAAACACTGAATATCTCAAAATCTAAAGCAACAAGACTGCATCTCTTTCCTCACAGCAGAAAAGGATAAATTAATAAGTAAACAAGAGGCCATTCAATTTCTTTCTGCACAGTAATTTACAGACATATAAAAATACTTTCCTCTTGCTAACAGAGGGTTTGTGTTTGTCTCCTTTAAACATACATGCCAAACACACAGAGTTCTGCAGATTTGAAATATAACTTTATTTTGAACAATACAATTTTTCCCCCTGGATATGCCTCCATGCCTTTTTTTTAACACAGTGATGCCACCACATCAGTGGCATTGCTTCACCGAGTGTCCTAGGGAAGACTGAAATGGGTTTCTACTAAACAGAAATGTAAAGTGGCTTAACAATATAATTTGGGTGTGAAATAAGGATCTGACACTTACTGAAGGGATGCAATGCCGTTCAATAGACAGCCATCCCTTTGCAGGTAACAATGTCAATTTATGGAAATTTAAAGTTTTTAGACAAATTTTCAGCATATCAAAAAGTAAAAAAGAAAAACATTTTAAATAAAAAGGAAGACCTTTCTAAACACATGCCACACAGTGTTCCTGTGGGGATTTTAACATAATTTAATGATTTAAATTAAAAATAATTTTGTTTTATTAAAATAAGATAAAGCAAGAAATTTGTTTTATTAAACCACAAAAAATGGGAATAAGCAATCTTTGAACGATTAATATTGGAATAACATATTTCTACTTTAAAAATAGAGAAAAAAAAGTAGTTTTGGGGGATTGATTGGTTGAATCTAGCTGGGGCAAATTCTTGATGTGTTGGCATCCTTTTTTTCATTTTCCTTTTTCTTTTTTTCTTTTGATCCTNTTTTTCATTTTTCTTTTTCTTTTTTTTTGATCCGCTTTTAAAAGGTCCCTGCTAAGAGTCTCTAGACTCTGTCACCAGTGGGAAAAAAAGGGAGAGGACATTGGAGCCAAGTAATGAGCCACACTGAGATCCATAGTTCAGTGTTATTTGTTTGGTTGGGGGCTCTTTCTTTTTTTTTTAACAAACTATCCCCCAAAGCCTATCTACCTAATGAGTATTATCTGGCTAATTTCCTGCAGGCTCCGATGCAGAAGCAGGTCAGCTGGTTTAATTATCAGCTATGGAGACGTGAAGGAACTTGACATTCAAGGGAAATATACTGTGGTTTTCTTCCCTGAATTCCTTCACAAAAAATACCTGTTCGAAGAACAGATTGACTCAGCTGTGACTTAAAGAAAGAAAAGAGTCCGTGGCAGGCAAAGTAATAATGCTATTATTGTCCTGGACAGAGTGTATTTGTATAGTGATTAGTGATGGCTAATATACTGAAATGCATAAGCAGGAATTTATCTTCTGACTGTTGATTTTGGTTTTAAAATACAGTCCTACAACCTGCGCTGACGAGGAAGCATCAGGCAAACCAAAAAATGCCTTGTGAGTTTGGAGATCTGTGTGATGCCATCGAGGCTGATGGACTCTTCTTGGTGGCAGCAGCAGCATGAGACACTCGCTCCAGTGATTGGAACCTTCCCTGGGAGTTTATTTTGGCACAGGAGGGAAAAGCTTTTTCTTTTAAAATAGCCTTTTTCTGTGTCCTAGATAAAGTGTGAGGAAGGCTAAATAAGCAATAGTAGGTTGCCATGCCTTCCAAGTTCACTTTGCTTTTTTTGTTTCTTTTTTTTTTTTTCCTTTTATAATTCTGGGAGTTATTATTGGCAAGTCTTTATTTGAAGATAGGCACATAGAGAGGGCATTCATAAGGAAAGAAATCCAATTAATATTGTTAGAAATCCAATAGTCTCCGAGTGAACACACACTTCTACCACAAATCTACAAGTTTATAGAGCTGTTAAGGCACTCGGAGCATCCGCACAGCTGAAAGATGGAGCTTGGGCTCAGTATGGCTAGAGTGATATCTGTAATATCCCATAGAAATCCATTGAGAACACTTAGGAAAGTGCAATATCCTTTAAATGTAACCTTGATAATGAAAGGAAAGGGCTCCTGTTCCTAAATAAAAAAACAACAAGCCCCGACAGGTCAGAATTGATACCAGCATTTGCTGCTGCCTGAAACTCCTGCTGAGCACTGAATGCTGCAAAAACCTCTATTATTTGTAACTATTGGGTTATTGTCCATCTTTGAGGATGGGGGAATTTTAGGAGTAGCAATTAATAATAATAATAATAAAAAAAAATGTTTAGTGTTATTGCAGACCTTCAGATAAAATACCTGTGGGGGGCAGGGGTGGCTGAACAAAGGAAGACAGGAAAAAAGCAGAGGTCTGAGGTGCGTTTTTTCAGACAACATCTCCAAAAAGCCCAGACGGAGGCTCCTTTATATAGAGCACCGCATTGAGTGACAAAATGGTAGCTGTCATAATGTGCCAGTTAACATGTCCAATATGAGCCGATCGTTTAGTGTCCCTTGGGATTAGAAGACAGAAACATGACAAAGAACAAAGAACGCGGATCAATAATGCTTGGGGAAATAAGACAGAGAAGGTTATTTACTCTGCATTGATCCGCTGCTGCAGTCGCGTAAACTTGGCCTGTTTTTCTTTTGTTAACCTTTAAGCTTGAGTATACTCACAAGCAACTAGGGAGCCAACTAACAGGTGTAGATTAAGGATCGAAGGAGGTCATCGTACCTCTGTCACCGCTAGGCACCCATGTAACAACATCCCTGAAGAAATTTAAACATCAATAGCTATAATAAGGGCAAATTTATCAAGCTTGGCCTACTTTTGCTGGGAGCCGGGCTGTGTCCAGTCAGTTTGCCCTTGCTAAAGCTCAATTGATTTGGACATTCTTTTACTAGAGTTGATTATCAATTGTGACACAACAAATTTGTTAGCTTCCAAGCACCGAAGTTGTTGTTGCTGCTGGAGCCTCTGAAGTGAAAACACCTGGTCGTGCTGGAGTTTTTCTCCTGCTGCAGAGAAGGAGGAAGAGGAGGAGGAGAAGAGAACAGCGGAGAAAGCTCTAGGTGCCCTCTGTGGAGATGACCATTTGCTTTGGAGATACTCGCACTTTGCAGCTGGAACATCTGGATTGTCATTTTGGGGGAAAATTGCGAGTGTGAGGAAATATTAAATTGAAGGAAGCTGTTTTTCAGCAGCAAAAGCCCTGGCAGCTGTTAGCTATTCATTTTTTATGATTTGTCACCTACGTTGTATGGAATCGTTCCTGTTCCTTACTTAGATGACAGACTGTTGAAATGGAGAAATAATGAATACTGCATGATGGGCAGCAATATTCTTTAAGCAGGGCTATTCAGAGAAATAATTATTCTTGCTGAACTCCACAGAACTTGTTAAATTTGAAAATCCTTTCACCAATACTTAGGAATTATAGTTAATTAGACTAAGTGAACCTTTTTTTTAGGAATATGTTGCAATGAAGTTTGTTTGTTTAAAACATTGACCATAGGTTTTCAATTTCAGGGTAAACATTGCATTTCGAGCCAATTAGTATTAGCAGTATGCTGGAAGAGTAATTCTGGAAATATGATCTATATTTTTTAACCTTAAAATCAAAAAGATTACTGATTATTTAGCACCACTATAGGAATTTCTCCATTTCTCTGGATCAAAGTATATTATTCTGTTTGTCATGCTATAAAAAGCCTTGATTTGTGACTCCCAGAAAAATGTAAAAATAATCAACTAATATAAAAATGAAAGACCTTACATTTAAAAATTGAAAATTAAATTTAAAATTTCAGAAAGAAAAAATGTGAAATTGCACAAGATGACTTCTAAAATAAACTTTTCCTCCAGAATTTTGAATTTGAAATGGTGTCTTCTAAGAAATTATACATGCCTTTTTAAATTAATATCCTGATTTTAGAACAAGATATTAAAATATGTGCAGTTTGCACACCTGTACCCAGCAGCCATAACAAGTGCATTGAATGGATTAATGGATGTGGCCTTAGTCCTAGTCTGCCACTCAGTACTGCAGCTTAAGCTGGTGCTCGTTGCTCAGCCCAGGGTTTTGCAACAGATTCTAAAAGTAACCACCTGTGTTGCAGTCCCTATGTTCCATATGGTAGACAGAGGTTCTTGTATTTGCCTGGGCTCTTTTTTATCCTGCTAAGATGACAATTGGAAAAAAAATCAAGTCGATTTAAGAAAGGTTGCATTTTTCCTTTTACTTATTTGTAATTAAAAGACACAAACGAAGAACCTACTGAGAAAGGAAATCGGATCCCATTTCCTTTTTAGAGATGGGAATCTGATGTTTGCATCTCTTGGCATGCAAAGATTCAGCATGTGACCCTTGCCCCATCGCCCGTAAAAGTGTCACCACACTTTTTAAAGAGCATTTAAGGCATTTAAGAGCATGGGAGGGAGAAGACAGCAGCTTTTAGGGCATCAAAAATGACAGTAATGTGCGCTGAAGCCGTCTGCCCAAGCAGAGTGCATTGAGGCAGTTGTATTACATCAGTCTGTGGCAGAAGAGAAACCACTGACCGTTTATTCCTGAGTTGGGGAATGAGCCGCAAAGGGCACCGTCCTCATTAGGATAAATGGAAAACGGTTCAGTTTGGTCCTCACCAAAACTTTTTGCCAGCTAAAGGCTGTTTAGAGCTTTAAATGAAGTAAGTCAGGGGTCTCTTATGATAAAAAACAGCATCCAGTTAGCAATGACCAGCATCCTTGGCCAAGAGTCTGTGGGCTGAGTGAGCAGAGCGATCCAGGGGAGATGTACCCTCTGGGTAGGGATCGTCCCTATCTCTTTCACCCTTGGGGGAGGATGANAGAAACCACTGACCGTTTATTCCTGGGTTGGGGAATGAGCCGCAAAGGGCACGGTCCTCATTAGGATAAATGGAAAACGGTTCAGTTTGGTCCTCACCAAAACTTTTTGCCAGCTAAAGGCTGTTTAGAGCTTTAAATGAAATAAGTTAGGGGTCTCTTATGATAAAAAACAGCATCCAGTTAGCAATGACCAGCATCCTCGGCCAAGAGTCTGTGGGTTGGGTGAGCAGAGCGGTACAGGGAGCTGTTCCTTCTGGGTAGGGATCGTCCCCACCTCTTACACCCTTGGAGGAGGATGATCCACTGCATGGGACTGTATGGATAGTCTTGGGGGATGTTTTACAGTGCTGGAAGAGCAAGGGGGTGGGATATGGGCACAGTAGCAGCTATTGCAAAGGAAACTGCCCTTGGTGCTCACTCCAGAGTAATGCAGCATCAGTGAACAGAACCGCGCTAGGTGTGGGATCAGCTCTTCTCCTGGCCATAGCGGGAATAAGTCATTATAAAAACAGCATGAAGAAATGCTGGAAGAAAAGTGAAAGGAAAGGAGAGCAAAGCACACAAGCAGTGCTCAATACACATATACCAAGCTCCAGTTCCCCTTTCCAAGGGGCTTTTTAACTCTAATGCTAATGTAACCAAGTCAGCCCTTCAAACCGGGTTGTGGAGCCAACAAACCCCAGGCGCGCGGTGTTGCATGAGGACAGCGCATCTCCCGGCCGCAGGCTCTGCCTCCCTCGCACAGGGGCCATGTCCACGCTGACCCCGCGCCGCGTCCCGGCCCGTTGGCTCCTGTCCCGGCAGCCAGCGCTCCGAGCGTGACATCCATCACGGCAGCGCGGACCGCGGCACTCACCTGATGGGGGAGGTGGAAGCTCGCTCTCTTGCCATATGCTGGGAATTGTCAGGGGCTGCTGGAAGCCAAGGCTGGCTTTTTCTCCTGCCAGGATACAGGCCTTTTCCAGAGCCTGCCAACAAAAAAAAAAAAAAAAAAAGATGAAAAAAAAAACTTTTGCATATGACGTTTCACACAGAGCAGTTTTATAGCAGGCTGGGCAGCACAAGGAATTTTGGATTACCATTTCCTTTGGCTCTGGGGACTGAGAGAAGGCAGAGGCACTACAATAGGTAATGGGAAAAAGAAAAGGAGTAGGGAGAAAGAAAAAGGAAATGTTTATATGGATTCTCTCCAGCAATGTGAGATACGTAATAGCCAAGCAGACTGGGGAGTCACTAAAAGCAGCATCCTGACTCCAGGGGCTCTTCAGAGGAAGAGGAGAGCAGGAGGTACCATGCCAGATGTCCAGCTCTTCAGAGAAGTTCACCTCCTGCCCATCCTTCTCCTCCCCTTCTTGACCATCTACCGCATTTTTTTACAGGTACAACCACCATGGTACAACCAACATGGATAAAGTGGAGTCTGGAAAAGGAAAGTTAGCTTCTCCCTGCGGCATCTTGGTTCTGAAGCAGGGACTGGGTCGGGGAGAGGACGTCCTCGCTCCTCTCGCTGGTGATGGCAAGCAGATCCTGATGCTTTCTCAGAAGAAATCGCTTCTTGAAACAGATCTCCTCCCCCTCCTCATGAATCTTCTTTCCTTCCTTGTACTACTTTTTTTTTTTTAAAAGAAAGCCGAAAACACTTCCATTGACACAGAGAAAAAACATCCTTTGAATCACAAATCACAAAAAAGTGGGTTTTTTTATTTTCTTTCAGTGAGGGGAGGAGTTGAAGTGTTGCAAATCCAGGCCAAGAGATTACTTCACTTTTCTTTTTTTTTTTTTTTCCTAAGGAATGAAAGCTTTAAAAAGAGAAAGCTCTATTTTGTATTATTCAGCAGTTCTTTTTTCTTCTGTGAAAATGAAATAAAGTGTTTATTACTCAGTCTTACACACTCACACATACACACGCGCACATGCAAACTAACTACAGCGCACTTTAAAAAGAGGAAAATCAGGCCAGCTCTATAAAAGTGCAGAAAAGATCTTTCACTGAAATGATTTCAAGGTCAGTTTTGGGGGTCTTTAGGTTTCTATATTCAGTCCAACCACGTTTCATGTCTCTGCTTTGCTTGCTTAACTTACAAGAAACTTGGGCACAATTTTGCTTGTGTTGGCAGTTTTTAGGTGTGGATTCATGCAGGCTATTTACAAGATGCCAAGGGATGTCAAATCCTGAACATGTGTTTTTGTCCTACAGTCATTCTCTGACAGCAGAAATAGTCTGCAGCTTATCAGATCCATTTGCTGATATTTAACATCTTTTTTTCCCGGCAAAGGTTTGGGGTGAGATGAATTTTAATGTTTCTCTGTGCTGAACTGACAAAAAAAAAACCCCAAAACAACAAAACAAAACAAAAAACTTTATGCATCTATGTTAAAAAGAGGAGCTTTAAACTGTAAGGCAAAGAAACCCACTCCCTCTATTACAAAATTCTCTCTTTCCCTACACAGATGAGATTATGTTTAAAAAAAAACACAATTAGGGTATTTGCTAAACATCTTACCAAATTAAGAGTTTTAACCAATTGGTCACAAATTTAGACTACGTATTGTGAAAGGAAGAACATGCATTTTAATGTATATTCCTGATACAAGCGAACAAAGCGCTACAAAGTTCATAAATTTTTATTGATGTCATACATTAATAAATTTGAGATACATACAAAATTACAATTTCTCTTCTTTATAACAGTGTTGATAATAGTAACAGGAAAAGCAAAATAATTTTTAAAATCTAAAGATTTTATTAAAATTAAGTAGAAATAACACTATCTTAGAACATAAACATATTTTCAGACAAGAGTGAGCACCCAGAAATAAAGTGGTTTTTTTAGATATATATAGGGTCTCAGATACTAAAATAAATACTTAGAAGGGAGGCTGGATACTTGACATAGATATAAATGTATACTGCATTATTGGAGAACTTTTTTATATGATGAATACATTTACAGCAAGTGGGTTTAATTTTGCACACAAAAAAAACCTGCTAACCAGAAAGGGAAATTTCTTTTTTTATGAATCTGAGTCATAATAAATAGTTGAACTATGTCTGCTATGTGGAGCACCTTTTAAATTCACAGTGCCATATACATATGTTTTCACATAACAGTAGATTTGTCATCTTTTTTTCTTTTTTTTTTTTGCAGAAATCATTCTGTTTAGAGCTCTCTTCTTCTACTAACCACCTTCCTCAGCTTCTCTCTTTGAGCACAGCCTGTATGTGAAAACATGCCCAGCGCTGTAACCTCACGCCTAGAGGTACCAGCAGCAGAAATAAGCGCCTGGTTTTGTCCTGGCAGTGAGCAGTGAGCACTAGTCTGTCAGTCTGAACAGTCGATGTCTTCTCCAGAAGTGCCCAGACCACGTTGATTTGCAGAACTCGGCCTGTGCGAGCTGCTGGTGTGCGGTGAGCCCCGGTACGACCGGGAGAACAGCCTATTTGAGAGGTTTCCAACTATTCTTACCTCCGCTCAGGTTAGATACACAATTAGATGAGATCCCTGACAGGGTTTTGGCGTCTCCCCTTTCAGACCAAGCCTTATTAGTCCAAGCATATGCAGCTGGAAGTGATTTATTTTTTGTTAGCTGCTGCACGAATTTGAGTGTCAACAGCATCTCCCTCGGCTTTCAGCAAAGGGGGGTTTCAGCCTTCGTGCCTGGGGCGAGGGGTGTCCACCCCAGTCAGACGAATTTGGTTTGGCAGAGGCTGTTTGTCTGATCAAAACTTGCAGGATTTGTATTCAAATACTCCATACAGGCCTCATAAGCTAAACATTGCAAACAAAAGAGATGTGTGGGCAGAGGTGACTCCCAAGATCTTTCCTGCTTGCTCCTTCTTGTGCTGCTGTTTTATGCTGCAGCAGCCTGTTCTCCATCCACTGCAGATCCTTGTCCTCTACTTTGGTGGCAAAGTAAACGACCGCTGTTGCGGCTGCACATATGCTGCTAACGTCACGGGTTTTGTTCCAGCAAACTGCATGAGGAGGGTATAGACGGCTGCCAAAAAGGAGGTCCCCGGGAGCCCCGGTTCCCCGCTGTGAGTCACCAGTGACACCGGGCGAGCGGCAGCCGGTTCTCCTTAGCCACAGCGGAGAGCAGCTGTGTCGTGTTCGCTTAGGTTACATCATAGCCTAAATCAACCATGAAGGATGAAAACGCATAGAAGGAAAAATAAATCAAAAAATAAACAAAAACAATAAACTGAAGAGATGTGTTCAAACAAACTCCTGCACAAACTGTGTTTGGGTTCGGTCCTAACTAAACTGTGACCGTAGGGAAAGGAGCGGCTAAATCAGCACTTCCTTGCAAGGTGTCGGCGTGTCCTCCACGTGCAGATGTTCTTGTTCTTTCACCTTCTCTTCCAAGTCCTTGTCCTCCGTACACAGCCCTGACAATTCATTAGTTCTCACCTCCGGCTGGAGCGGGTCTGGGGAGAACATATGACTTCGTTAGGATCTGGTACGTTAATTGTGATACAGGTACAGGCTGTCCCTGTGGTTTGACTAAGAAAAGCCCTGGAGCATCTGTCCCCAAAACAGGGGTGGCCTTAGCTCAGGCTTTGGCTTCAAGAACTTGTGTGGCCACAAAGAAGTGCATTTTGGAGGATGTATAATAAAACACGGAACTGCTTTATTTCTTCTACATAAGGAGTTATAACCCCTGTGGCAGATAGGAAAATGGGTAGGCCATGAAAGGACAACTCAGGCTGAGTGGACATTTTTCTGCCTAACGTCAGAGAATGGCGTTTCTGCTTATATATGCAGTTTAATTACAAATACTTAGTCACTAACCCTGGCGGCATGGTTTTATGTATTAATGGAAAGAGAGAATGAAAAGGCAGAGACATTGTTTCCCTTCTGTATTTCTCTTTCCCCTCCTTGAAAACTATAACCCTTCAAGTATGGTGTCTGTGAGGGTATGGAGCAAATCTCTAACAGCAGTTGCAGGAATTTTTTTCCTAGTGAATTTTAAAATGAGCCTTAAAACTTTATTAATGACACATCTTGTGAAGCCTTGGAAAATAGAGTGGAAAAGATGAGCAGGAGCTGACACCGATTCCTACGTTCTCTGTTTCCTTCCCTAGGAGGAGGAAAGGGCACATCTCCTAGGACCTGCTGGGAAGAAGTCCAGTTGTTTAAAACTGCATCATTCCCCAGCTGGTCAAAGCTAGTGCGGACTCCACAGACAGAGGTGGAACAGGCCAGGACAGCACTGAAGTCCTGCTGGGTGGCCAGGTCGTCGTGGCAGCCCTTAAAGCATAACTGGCCTTAGTGCTCTTCTAGCTGAGACTTGAGCCATGAGGCATATTTCAGATGCACCTCATAACCTAGGTAAGATATAACAGAGACTGAGAAGGAAAACATGGCAGCAGAAAGAGGCAGCTCTGAGGAGGTAACGTCTCTGTGGCTGCAGGAGGTGTTAAGCAGGGCTGATGCCTTGTCACTTGGTGAGAAGAGTAATAAAGAAATGAGTGCTCAGATGGGTCTGGCTTCCCCTCACACCTGCCACCGCTGAAAAGCAAGTGGAGGTTGGCAGGTCTGAAGGCCTGTGGTGCTTGTCCTCTTGATCAAGCTACTAGAAGCCCCCAGAAAGAAAAGGTTGAGTTTCAGCAGCTTGATTTTTAATCTAATTAATAGCTGTGGATGACAACTAGACCCTCTGTCTCCTTAGCTACGGGGCTAAGAGGTACTCAGGGTGTCNGTCACTTGGTGAGAAGAGTAATAAAGAAATGAGTGCTCAGATGGGTCTGGCTTCCCCTCACACCTGCCACCGCTGAAAAGCAAGTGGAGGTCGGCAGCTCTGAAGGCCTGTGGTGCTTCTCCTCTTGATCAAGCTACTAGAAGCTCCCAGAAAGAAAAGGTTGAGGTTCGGCAGCTTGATTTCTAATCTAATTAATAGCTGTGGATGACAACTAGACTCCCTGTCTCCTCCTTAGGTACGCAGGGTGTCTACCTGCAGCCCAGTCCCCTCTAGATGCAACCTACAGGATAAATACCTCGTCCATCTCCTCTATTAAGTTTCTTACCTTCTTCCATGAGTTTGGATGAGCAAGACGGGTTCCTGTACCCCCTAACAAGGTTTCACAGTTGCAAAGGTTTCTCTCCAATGAGAGCTGCCTCATAGAAACATCCTGCTCCCCTGAGGGCCTAAGGGAGGAAGCGGGAGGAATTGCTACGGGACCTGGGGCTGGAGGAGTAGAAAGCAGCAGTTTGCAGACAGGTTCAGTTTGTTTCACAAAACTGCTAAAAAAAGAAAAAAAAAGAAAGAAAAGATATAAAAGATTCATCCTGGCTTGCTATATAAAGCACTTTCCTTACCCAGCCAGCAACTGTGCTGCAGGTGCCAGATCTTGGAGGCTGCTCCGAACAGCAGCTCTCTCTCTGCTAAAGGCGGTTGGTGGCATTGGAAGAACCACATGTCCCCCAGCGCCCCACAGGCCACCACTGTCCGGAGGAGGTTGTATTTGCAGAGAGCAACAAATTTTGGCCACTTCTCATCTTTTGTCAAAAGCTTCAGCTACGGCAGTGGCATAGACTATTTGAAGCCAAATACCTCTCACTTTCCAAGCATAATACTTTCCCTTATTTCTTCAAATGCAGTTCCTTTGCAAATCTCCGTGGAGAACAATACAATAATCATCTCTTAACATCTAATTATGCCCTTCCCTTTACAAAAGAAACTCATATTCTTAAATAACACTTCCTGGCAGC
Source organism: Crypturellus undulatus (assembly GCA_013389825.1). Classification (NCBI taxonomy): domain Eukaryota; kingdom Metazoa; phylum Chordata; class Aves; order Tinamiformes; family Tinamidae; genus Crypturellus; species Crypturellus undulatus. Next base: position 262 of record VWPW01030397.1, on the reverse strand, counting down.
AAAGAGCTCTGTGGCTCGCCTTGAAAGAGAAGGGAAAACAATGCAACCCAACCCAAATATCTTCAGACCATTAATGTTCAGGGAATTGGGTGCAGAATCCTTTCTTAGCCTCATCGCTGGATGAAAATAATACTTACCCTTGAGCACTTGGCTGCTCTGTACTGAATGCTGACAATAATCTAATCAGTTAACAATTCTCATTCTGATGATCATTTTCCTGTGAATTGTTTCAGTGGCAGGAAAAAAAAAGAAAAAAAGAAAA
>VWPW01030395.1:1767-15483 GCA_013389825.1 Crypturellus undulatus | reverse complement strand
CCACTGGGCCAGCGCCAGCATTGGTACCGCAGCAGCCATCCCGGCGGGCGCTCCCGAGGAGCCGGGCCCCGTGCAGCAGCGGCGCCTCACGAGGGCACTCCAGTGGTCACCCGCGACTCCCGACGTGGGTGGTGAGGAGCCGGCGCAGCAGGGCCTCCTGCCTCAGCTCTCCGTGCCCAGCGTGGGTGGCAGGGCCAAAGTGGCGGTGTCCGGCACACTGGCAGCGTCCCAGCGCAGCGACAAGGCCCGGGCAGCGCAGGAGAAGGTCTACGTGACGCGGCTGCAACCGGGCAAGCGCCGAGCCCCCGCGCGAGAGCCTGCCTTCCCCAGCATCTTCCTGTATCCGAGAGCCCCAAGGAAGGTGCAGCTTCGCTCCCGAAGCCCACGGAGGCATCCTGTCCCCTCCAGCAAGCTCCGCACTTTCCCTGGCCGCCGGGTGCCCTGGCTCCTGAGCACCATCTCCAAGGAAAAGGGCAGCGCCAAGCACCGGAGCGCCAGGCCGGGGGCTGGGCGCTGGGAGAGGCCGGACAAGCGGGAAGAGCCACGGCGGACACTGCCCAGCCTCCTGCTGCCTGGAGCCGATGGGCTCTTCAGCAGGGAGATGCAGGAGGACGCGACAGCCGGCCCGGGCAGGACGGCAGCCACCACTGACTACAACTCCTCAGAGGCAGCACCGTTGGGTGGGACGCGGGTGACGTCCTTTCTGAAGATGTCAGAAACAACGGCCTCCCAGCAGGAGGGACGAGAGGGCCCGGGAAAGGGCCAGGGGGACGAGGACGAGGAGGAGGAGGTGTCGGACTACAGCTACGAGACTGCGGAGCTGCCACCGAGCTGGCTGGAGGACTCCATCAACTGGCAGAGGACGTTCAGCGTCGGCGCGGTCGACTTCGAGCTGCTGCGCTCCGACTGGAACGACCTGCGCTGCAACGTGTCCGGCAACCTGCAGCTGGGCGAGAGCGAGGTGGTGGACGTGGTGGCGCAGTACCTGGAGAAGCTCAATGAGAAGAACGGCGGGTAGGAGCGGGACCATGGGGCGGCGGGGACGTGTCCTCACCCCGCTCGAGGGCTGGGCACGGTGGGTCCAAGCCCCTGCCAAGGAGCCCAACACCCTGTTGTGAGGAAGGACTGACGATGGTGATGGTGGCTTCCTTTCCCTGCAGCATCTACACTCTCCTGCGGATCATCAACGTGGAAAAACGGCGGGACACAGCGCGGGGGAACCGTTACCTGCTGGAGCTGGAGCTGGCGGAGCGGGGCCAGCGCACGGTGCGGCTCTCCGAGTACGTCTACGTCCTCCTGCACCAGGGCAAGCAGGACGACAGCGCCGAGACCAACCCCGAGGGGCCCGCCCTGGCTGCCACCGAGCCCCAGCCGAGCGCCTGGAGCGTCCTCTACGGGAAGCCCATGCTGTGCCAGCCCATGCAGCTCAGCTGGAAGCAGGATGTTATGGTGCACTTCGTGGTCCCCGGTACGTGAGACGCAGCCTCCTGGGGGAGGCACCTGGCTGGGCCGGGCCGGGGCAGCCCTGGAGGCCCTGCCACAGGGAGGCCGAGCCCTGAGCGGCCTCCGTGGCTGTGCCCGGCAGTGAAGAACCAGGCGCGCTGGGTGCAGCAGTTCATCTCGGACATGGCCGGCCTCTACAGGGCCACGCGGGATGCCAACTTCAACGTCATCCTCGTGGACTTTGACAGCGAGGACATGGATGTGGAGAAGGCTCTGCAGGAGGCCGCTCTGCCCCGGTAACGCGTCCCGGGAGGCTCCCCAAAACCTCCTGACCCTGTTCCCAACCCACACCCAGCCGTGCAAGGCGGGGATGTCCCCGTGCTGCTCCCGGGCAGATATCTGCCCCTTCCTGCTCCCTCTTCCTCTCGCGCACGTGCTGGTGCGCAGCGCTGGCGCTCACCGCTCCGCGGTGTCTCCCCAGCTACCGCTACCTGCGTCGCACAGGGAACTTCGAGCGCTCGTCCGGGCTGCAGGCCGGCGTGGACGCCATCGAGGTGAGGTGGCGGGAGGCCGGGCCCTGCAGAGCCGCCCTCGCGGTGCCCGGCGTCTCGTGACGCCGCCCTCATGTCGGCCCCGCTCCCGCAGGACGGGCACAGCATCGTGTTCCTGTGCGACCTGCACATCCACTTCCCTCCCAACATCCTGGACAGCATCCGGAAGCACTGCGTGGAGGGCAAGCTGGCCTACGCGCCCATCGTCATGCGCCTGGGCTGCGGCAGCTCCCCCCGTGAGCCCAATGGTGAGTGGGCTCCCTCGGGCTCCGGAATATCCGGCCACCCGCTCGCAGGAGAGCCGGCATCCGGCGTCACTCCCTGCGGATATGCCCGGGGTGGAGGCAGACTCGGCCCGCTCGGGTGGGACAGACTGGGAGCTGCTGGGTGCCAGGCTCCCAACCCTGGACCTCAGGGCAGGGGGAGGCTGTGGGGCTGAACGCCGTGCTTGGAAGCGGCAGCTGGGACAGGACATTCCTGTGGCCGCAGTTTTCCAGGCAAGAGCTCGGCGGTGCCGGTGCGCCGTGCCGTGCCGCATCGCCGCTCTCACCTCTCCCCTAGGCTACTGGGAGGTGAACGGCTTCGGCCTCTTCGGCATCTACAAGTCGGACTTCGACCGGGTCGGAGGGATGAACACGGAGGAGTTCAGAGACCGCTGGGGCGGGGAGGACTGGGAGCTCCTGGACAGGTGAGGCCAGGGGGATAGTGGCAGCCGCATGGAGTTCGCGCGTGGCACTGGGGCTGTTTCCCCATCCCCAGCGCCCCGGGGAGCTCGGCCACGCGCAGTGCCGCAGGCCCCGGCATGGGCTGGGCACAGGGGTGCCCTCGCTGAGCGCCTGTTGCTCCGTGTGTCCTGCACAGGGTCCTGCAGAGTGGCCTGGAGGTGGAGCGCTTGCGGCTCAGGAACTTCTACCATTACTACCACTCCAAGCGTGGCATGTGGAATGCCCGCAGCAGGAAGGCCCTCAAGGACTAGCGGCCGGCGCCTCCACGAGGAGGCCGGGGAGCCTCCAGGACACCGCAACAGGACGGGAGGCCAGACTCGGTCAGCTCTGGAGGCCTTTTCCAACCTCAACTGCTCCGCGCTTCTGCCACGGAGCCGGCCACCCCACGCCCTCGCCGCGCAGATGGGCCAAGGGCGTCCGCTGCCGGGGTCTCTCTGAACGAACCACGATTATTTTGGGGAGGGGGGAAACAGGGGTGGCGGGAGGGCAGAAGCAAGGCGGGATTTTTTTCTTAAGGGTCTAATTTCGTAGTCAGCAACGGATTTATTAACTCAGCAGTGTCAGGGCGTGAGGAGAGCCCCTGCTGTGAGGCGCCAGGCGAGGGACCTGCCCCCTGGCACCTCGTCGGCAGGTGGGGTTGGGCGCCCAGGGAAGGTTTCTGTCCCCTCCAGGCGCTCCCTGGGCCCCTACCCATGGGGCTCTGCTTCCGCTGTGGCCACGGGCGAATGGGGCAGGGCCCTGCGCCCCCCGCCTCCCCACACACCCTGGCTGTGCCCCATAGTACCGGGATGGGGTGGGAGAGGGCAGAGCCCGAGGCCCGGGTGAGAGCGGGCAGAGGCATGTGACGTTTCCAAGCTAATTTCTGTGAAATTATGAGGTAGGAAGCTGTTTTGGGGAAGTTCTGTCCGTTTTGTTTTGGCTGTTTTTTGGTTTTATTTTTGCTTTTTTATTTTTAAGAATAAAATCAATGTCTGGACGGGGCTTCGCCTTTCTCTGCTGTGGGACCTCGGTGCTGCCTCTAGGGCAGGGGTGGCAGAGGCGGCGGCGCCCTAGGGCCGGGCACGTGGCGCTGGGGCTGCGGCGGCAGCAGGGCGAGGCGGGAGCACCGCGCGCCCAGGCTTGCTGCCGTTCTCCGCCCCAACCTGCTCGCACAAGGCGGCCTCCGCGCTGCCTCCCCAGCCCCCTTGTGCCCCCTGGCAGACAGCCGGGCGTGAAGCCCTCCACCATGGCGCGGACTCCTTCCCGGCATGGCGGCGTCGACGGAGATGTTTGCCTCCCGGCCCACCCTGCCCCGCGGCCCTCGCTGGCAAAGGTGGCGGGGCTTGTTGCCCCTCGGCCCGTGGGGCGGAGGCGCAGGCTGTGCATGGGCCGGTGGTGACAGAGGTGCTGGGCGCGGGCTCCCGGGGTCCGCGGTCCTGCGGAGGCGCCGGCGGCAGCGCTCGCTCCGAACCGGTCGGGCGCGTTCCGCTCGCTCCCCCTCGCCGCGAGCGCTGCAAGGGCCTCCCCTCCCTCCCACGCGAGCCGCGCGCCCCTGTAAGGCTGCAGCTGCCACAGCGCAGCCGGCCCCGCAGCGCTGCCGCTCGCGGCAGGGAGCAGCGCAGCGGGACAGCGCACGCACCCACAGGGACACCAGCCCCGCGCCGAGGGGGCTCCGCGCATCGCGGCCGGTCGCGTGGGCGGTAGCATGCTGCAGGGCGACGGCCCCGCGGGGCCACCCGCTCAGGTAGGTGCCTGTCCCCCCGCGCTCACCTGGCCCTGCAGCTCCCTCCTCTGTGGCCGCCTCGCGCCTCCCTGTCCCTGCTTGGCCACGGGGCCCCATGTGCCGCTCGCGGGGGCCGCGGAGGGGACCACGTTCGCCCGGAGCTGGGGACCTGCCCTCCTTGGGTGTCCTCTGCAGAGTCTGGATCCCCTCGGGAACAGCTCTGCGTGTTTGTTTGTTTGTTTCACGTTGCTTTTGCTCTTTTTTGACGGATGGGTCAGCCCGGGGATAGCGCAGGGCAGCCCCAGTGGCACCACTGCCGTCCCCTCTTCAGCCCTTCTGCCCCGTGCGCTTCCTCGCAGCGGGAAGAGGGCTGTGGCAGCCAGGCTCCCCGGCCTGCGCTGCAGGCGCCGCCAGGGCTTCTCCCGTCTCCGCAGTATCCCCGCACCAGCCGCGCGGGCTGCCCTCAGCACTGGGGCCACCCGGCAGAGCGCCTCGCTCCCCGCTCGTTCCTTGTCCCATGTGGCTCCTCCTGCTGCGGCGGTCGCGGTGCTGCTTCACGCGTCACCCCGCCCTGCGGTTCCCAGGTTTTGGTGATGCCGTCACGCAGCCAGCGCTCGGCTCCCCGGCGCGGGGCCCTGCCGTGGCCTCCGCCGCCCTGAGATCAGCAGGTGCCATTAGCACAGGCGTTCCCAGCCCCGCGGCTCCCGTCCCAGCCCAGTGCAAGGTCCGCGCTTCCCCGCTGTAACCGAGCGCTGTGGCCGCACGGGCCGCTCTCCTGGCGCACCCCAGCCCTTCCTCTGCCGCGAGCCGGCCGCCGCGGGGGCGTGCGTGAGACCAGGCACAACTCGCTTCAGGAATGCGGTGCCGCGGCCCGAGCGGTGCAGGGAACCCCGCGCCCCGGCGCGCACGGAGCTGCCCCGCGTCCCACCCCAGCCAGCGAAGCGGCGCCCGGCTGTTAATTACGGCCCGCGGCCGCGCTGCGCCCGGGCCGGCGAGGCGTGGCGGCGCAGGGCGGGCCCGCTTCCACCTTAAGGCTTGGGAAGGCCCCGCCGCCGCCATCGCCCGCCTGTGCCGCGCTCACCTGCTTAAGGTGGCCCCGGGGCGGCAGCCGGACGGAGCGGCAGCGGCAGCAGCGGCAGGATCCCGTGCGCGACCATGCAGGAGGGCAACTTCTTCCTCTCGGCCCTGCAGCCCGAGGCCGGCGTGTGCTCGCTGGCGCTGCCCTCGGACCGGCAGCTGGAGGGCCGCGGCGGCGGCGCGGCGGCCGACGCGCAGCGGCTGCGCAGCGCCCGCGTGCAGGAGCAGGTCCGGCTGCGCATGATGCTCAAGGGGCAGGCGGCCCCCCGGCCCCCAGCGTTGGGCCTCGACTTCGCCGGCGAGGCCACAGGTGGGCGCATGCGCGGGACTGGGTGTCCCCCCCGTTCCCATCGCCGTCACGGTGGTGGGAGGCCAGCCGGGAAGGGAGGCTCACGGCCCGGCCTCCCTGTTGGGAAAACACCCCTGTGCCTGCGGCTGTCCCACGCCCCGGGGCGGCCGTGGGGCCGGATGCCGAGGCCCAGAGCAGGGCCCGGCGCAGGCTATCACCCCGCGGAACCCCCGGCCAACCCTCCTCGTCCCGCCCGGGCCATCGCACGGCGGCTCCTGGCGCTGGCCACGCTCCAAGCACCTCCATTTGGCAGCGGCCTCCGCCCCGGCGGCTCCTCCGGGCCTCGGCGCAGGGCGGGAGCTGGCGTGTGGGGACCCCCCCGCCGGTTTTAGACCTTCTCTCCCCGCTTGGCGCTGGCATGGAGGGGCTGCTGGTGGTTGGGGGGGGCTGCCCCGGGGCTCAGGGGCACCAAAGCACCCTCAGAGCCCAGCTGAGGCCCTCACGCCTTTCCGCCCGCCCGTCTCTCCGCAGGCGGCCCGTCCGGTGCGACGCTGCGCCCGGCCTTCAGCTCCCGCTCGCAGGGTGCCGGCTCGGAGGTGCGCGGCACGGTGCGTAGCAGCCCCCCACCCGGCTCCCCTCCTGCCCTCCCTCCCGCCACCCCCCCACCTCACGCCCCCTGTCCCGCAGCTCTTCCAAGCGTCCAGTCGCAGTGACTACGGCACCCTGGCCAGCAGCGGCTGGTCCTCGCGCTCCGCCGTGGACCTGGCCCCCCGCAAGCGCCCCATGGCCATCACCAACGGGGGCCCGGCCAAGGGCTACGGGGGCGCCTACGGGCCAGCGGCGGCCTCCCCGCCGCGGCCCAGCTCCTTCCACGAGCGCTCCATGGGTGCTCGGCCCAGCTTCGACACGCTCTCGCTGCGCTCGCTGCGCCTGGCCGAGGGGCCGGGCCGTGGCGCCGACGACCGCTACAGCGTCGTGTCGGAGCAGCTGGAGCCCACGCGCAGCCTCTACCGCAACAGCGGTGGCGGCTTCGCGCGCTCCTACACCTTCGAGCGGCGCCTGAGCACCGGCGGTGGTGGCGGCACCTGGCTGGATGAGGGCCCGCCAAGCCGCACCATCCGCGCGCCCGCCATGCGCACGCTGCAGCGCTTCCAGAGCAACAACCGCTCACGCCTCAGCGCCGCCGGCGCCTACCTGGGCACTACGGCCGAGCACAGCTCCCGTGCACCCTCTGTGCGCAGCCTCGCCGAGGCCGGACACCACCTGCACGACCAACGCGACAGCGGCTACAATGGCCACGGCGCCCTGCTCACGCAGCAGTCCAGGGGGTGAGTGCGGGCTTGGCCGACCGAGTGCCCCTCGGTTGCTTGGCTGGTCTGCGGAGAGCCGGGGGGCTCCTCTGGCTCTTGGTCTCTGTGGGAGGTGGACAGGATTCGGGGTGAGCATCCTGCTGCGGACCCGTCTTGCTGCCCCACCTTGAGACACGAGGACACGGGGGAGAGGGGCTGGGGTCTCCTCTGCGATGCCAGCGGGACGTGGCGGGGGCCACTCTTCAGCCGCTTGTGTCACTCAGGTTTGACGACATCGACCTGCCCTCGGCGGTGAAGTACCTGATCGCCAGTGACCCCAACCTGCAGGTCCTGGGCGCTGCCTACCTGCAGCACAAATGCTACAGCGATGGCAACGCCAAGAAGCAGGTGGGCACCCGGGAACTGTCGTTCCGGCCTCACTTTGAGCCTCACTGGGCTCTCCTTGGTGTCGGGAAGTGAAGGGGATGGGGGCCACCACATGCCATCCGTGGGACACGCCATCTATGGGATGTGCCATCCGTGGGACGCGCTCTCCGTGGCTCGGCACTTCAGCCCCGGCCGCCCCTCTCGTCGCAGGCGCGCAGCCTCCAGGCCATGCCCAAGCTGGTGAAGCTGTTCAACAGCCCCAACCAGGAGGTGCAGCGCCATGCCACGGGCGCCATGCGCAACCTCATCTATGACAATGCCGAGAACAAGCTGGCCCTGGTGGAGGAGAACGGCATCTATGAGCTCATGCGGACGCTGCGCGAGCCTGACGACGAGCTCCGCAAGAACGTCACAGGTTGGAGTGGGCCACGGTGCGCACGCAGGGCGGGAACGGGGGGACCTGGTGGTCCTCCTGCTGGGGTGAGGCCAGTGAGTGGCGTCCAGGGCACAGCTGGAGGATGGACACACGGGCACGTGCAGCACCCGTGACAAACGCACCGATGTCTTGGTCTGCAGAGGGAGTGTGTGGCAGTGCCCATGGGTCCCTGGGGTTGGTTCTGCAGCAGGGCCGTGTCCCTGTCCCCTGCCCAGCAGGGCTGTGGTGTGGGGCTGCTGCCAGCGCAGGTCCTACCAAGCAGCTCTTTGGCCCCTGACCCCCGCAGCTGTGCCGGTGCGGGGATGCGAGCGGTGCCTCAGGACGGGCTCACTCACCGCACGCCCCTCACGGCGCAGGGATCCTGTGGAACCTCTCCTCCAGCGACAACCTCAAGGACCGCCTGGCCCGCGACACGCTGGAGCAGCTCACAGACCTGGTGCTGGTGCCACTCTCCGGCCTGGGCGGCTCCGGGGTCATCCAGCAGAACCCCTCCGAGGCAGAGATCTTCTACAACTCCACGGGCTTCCTCAGGTACCTGCTCCAGCCTGGCTCCCTTCCTCCTCATCTTCTGGCTGTGGCCGTAGTGCCAGGGCCAACTGGTAGAGGTAGACTAGGTGACCCCGAGATGTGCCAGGATGGTGCTTAAAGACTTCAGAGCCCTTTTGAAGGCCCCCTGTCCCTCACAGCTCTTGTATATCAGGGCTAAGCCTGGCAAAGCACTCGGGTCAGCTAATAACCCGCTTTCCGCGTGCAGAAACCTCAGCTCTGCCAGCCAGCAGACCCGGCAGAAGATGCGCGAGTGCCATGGGCTGGTGGACTCCATGATCCACTATGTCAACAGTTCCCTGGAAGTGGGCAAGTCAGAGGACAAGGTGAGCGCTGGGGTGTCCTCCATGCCCTCCCCAGAGCTTTGGCTCCAGCCATGGGGCCTCAGCGGGGGGCTGCAGACCGACCCCACCAGCGCGTGTCCCTGCAGAGCGTGGAGAACGCCGTGTGCGTGCTGCGGAACCTCTCCTACCGCCTCTACGACGAGATGCCCCCGTCCGCGCTGCAGCGCCTGGAGGGCCACCGGAGGAACCACAGCAGCACCATGACGGGGGAGCTGGTGGGCTGCTTCAGCCCCCAGAGCAAGAAGGCGCGAGAGGTCAGCGCCGGCCGCGTTGCTTTGCGGGCAGGAAAGCAACCCCAGGCCCTGGGGTGACAACAGGGCGGAGGTGGACGCAGGCCCTGGCTGCTGGGTGGGACATGCGGCTGAGCTCAGCAGAGGGTGAATCAGGCGCCTCTCATGCGCAGGGCGGGTGGAAGCCCTTGTGCCAAGGGAGGTGACACATCCCGGGCAACTCGTCAGCGCCCTGCCGAGCTGGGCGAGCGGCGGGCAGGCAACACGGGCTGCAGGGCTGCGTGCAGTGACCTCCGCAACTGCAAGAGCAGGGCTGGAGCCCCATGGGATGGAGCAAGAGGGAGGCATGAGGCCTGGGTGGCTAATCTAACGGCGTTGCCCCGCAGCACTACATGAGCGCGGACATCGTCACCTTCACCGAGGTCTCCAAGGACCCCAAGGGCATGGAGTGGCTCTGGAACCCGCAGATCGTTGGCATCTACAACCGGCTGCTGCAGCGCTGCGAGCTCAACAAGCACACGACGGAGGCGGCCTCAGGCGCGCTGCAGAACATCACGGCTGGTGACCGCAGGGTGAGCCTGCACGTGGGGCTGGGGCAAGTCCCCGCCAGCGTGCAGCCACTGGTGGCCACGCCTGGGGAGGGCACGCGCTGCGCTGTGGCTTCGCCCGGCCTCGCCTGGCTGGGGAACGCAGCCCCCACGCTGCCTGCTCAGCACGGGCAGGCGCCCTGCTGAGTGTGGCCGGGTGGAGGAGGATGAGTGGGGTGGCCCACGTGAGCCCTTGCCTCTGCAGTGGGCGGGCGTGCTAAGCAGGCTGGCGCTGGAGCAGGAGCGCATCTTGAACCCCGTGCTGGACCGCGTGCGCACCGCTGACCACCACCAGCTGCGCTCGCTCACGGGGCTTATCCGCAACCTGTCACGCCACGCGCGCAACAAGGACGAGATGTGTGAGTGCCGGGCGCTGCCCTCGCGGCGGCGCCAGCACCGTCCTCTCCCCCTGTGTCTCTGCAGACACAGCAGAAGAGCACGGCTGCGGGTTGGGGATGCCCGCGGTGGCCCTGCCCTATGGGACGTTCTCTTGCTCTCCCCGCACCGTGTCCCGCAGGTACCAGCGTTGACGTGTCCCCTTTGCCCCCTAGCGACCAAGGTGGTCAGCCACCTGGTAGAGAAGCTGCCGGGCGGTGCCGGGGACAAGTCGCCGCCCGCCGACGTCATCGTCAACATCATCGCGGTGCTCAACAACCTGGTGGTGGAGAGCCCCATGGCCGCCCGCGACATCGTCTACTTCGACGGCCTCAGGAAGCTCTTCTACATCAAGAAGAGAAGGGACAGGTGGGACTTCCCTGCCAGCCTCCCCCCGACCCCACCGGTCCCCCTTGGACCCAGTGAAGATCCGCTCTGGCCCTCCCCTTCAGCCCCTCGTCCATGGAGCGGAGGAGCGCAGTGCCCTTCCCCAGGGCTTGTCGCTGTTGCAGGCCCCCTTTGTTGCTCTGAGAGTGGCCTCATGGCCACCACCTGACCCTTTGTCACCTCAGGACCTCCCCCACTGTGTCCGGATGCTTCTTGTCTGGGCCAGAAATACTTTTCCTCCTGCGAGGCTCAGTGGGCTCCAGCCTTTAGTTTTCTGCCTCTTCCCCCCAGCATGACCTCCTCCTTCCCGTGGGGTGGTGGGATCTCCTCGTCCCCCCTGGCTCATGGGCACCATCCCATGCCAGCGGTGCCCAGAGGTCACCATGTCCCCCCTAGCTCGGACAACGAGAAGTCCTCCAGAGCAGCGGCCAGCCTCCTGGGCAACATGTGGCAATACACCAAGCTACACCGGGACTTCAAGATGGTACGTGCTGCCCCGCGGAGCTGCCCCGGGCATCATGGCTGACCCCATGGCGTCCTTGACCCCGGAGAGGCACCGGCTGTTCCCAAGCTGCAGCCCTTCCTCTCCTGGAGAGAGTGACGTTTGCAGTGCACCGTCCCCAGGTGGCCACCAGTAGGGACGGTGAGGGCAGGGACGTCCTTGGTGATGGGGTGATGTCTCTTGCAGAAGGGGTACCGCAAGGAGGACTTCCTCAGCCTCTGAGAAGGAGCCCCGGGTGAGCAGTAGGAGGAGGAGGAGGGCCTGGCGCCGGTTGCTCGCCGCAGGACCCCAGCTCGTAGTGTAGTCCCCGCTGCTCCCTGTGCTTCCCCCTTCCCCAGGCGGGCACCAGCTCCGCTCGCGCCTCCCTGCAGCCCGGCGCGGTGCGGGGCGGGCGGCAGCGCGGGCCGGGCGGGCGCCGCGTCANCACAGAGGCCGGGCCGGGCAGCTCCTCGCCGCGGGCTGGGGAGCTGCCCTGCTGCTGCTGGGAGCGCTTCCCGCCCCCGCCGCGCACCGTAGGCCACGGGCAGCGCGGCGGAGCCCTCCCGAGGCTTCTCCCGAGCCTCCTGCCTTTCCGCAATAAAAGAATCCCTTTCCACCGGTGTCCACCGTCGCCTGCGAGGAGAGTGGGGACCCCACAACGGCGCCGCGGCCCTGCGCACGGACAAGACCCGCTCCGAGCGGTGCAGCTTTATTGCCACCCGTGTGGTTGGTCCCAAGGGAGCCAGCGCACGGCTGCCCTGGGGCTGCTCCGGTGCTTCCCCGCCTGCTCTCTGCTGAAGTGCTGCCATGTGGGGCACCCCCGGTTTGGGGGGAGACACCTGTGCCCGCCCCGTGGCCAGGGAGGGCAGCCCTGCCACTGCGCCGGCCCCGGCGCGAGGACGGGGCTCTGCCTTGCCACAACCCGGTCTGTGGGAGAGGTGGCTGCGGGACGGAGACGCCGCCCCCAGCTCTCCCCCAAGCCGCGTCGCAGTTCTCAGCTCTAGCGCGAGGCTCCTCGGGAAGCAGCCTCAGGCAGCGAGCACAGCCGCCGTGTCCCCCCAGCGGGGCCGGCGCGGGCAGCCCGGCCGCCTGCACGCTCAGACATCCCCCTCGGTCACCAGGCGGTAGAAGTCCGTGCGGGCCCCGTAGTGGCGCAGCCCCAGATCCGAGACGTCCATGTCCGCGCGCCGGCCGTCCCGCGGCGGCGGCTCCTCTGGCACCGCAGGCAGGTCGCCCACGCGAGGCGGTGGCAGGCTGCGGAAGAGGGAGCCGCGCAGGCCTGCAAGGAGGGGACAGATGGGCCAGGGAGAAGGAGCTGTGCGGGGCAGGAGAGCGGCACGCGTTGGGCAAGGAGCTACCCAGGTCTCCGTCGGGGTGTGGGTCTGCGTGGCTCTCTGGGTCGCTGCCGTGCACGATCAGCATGGGGTCCTTGTCCTCCTGCAGCCGCGTCTGCGGGTCTCCCATGGCAGCCCGGAAAGCCACCTTGCGGGGCAGCGCCAGGCACAGCTCCTTCCAGAAGTCCGAGGACGGGGTCTGCACGGGGCAGGCAGGGGCGGAGGGGACGCGCTGAATGAAGCCGGCCCTGGCCCCGCACGGAGCTCAGCACCATCTCCCAGCCCCGCACTGGGCTCGGAGGCATGGGAACAGCAGAGCCCAGCAGTGTCCCCTTACCATGGAGCTGGCCCGCCACACCAGCAAGGTCACGGCGCTTCTGTGCTGCCGCAGCAGGCTAACAGCCGGGTGCACCGCGTCCCGCCACTGGCTCTCGAAGACGATGAAGATGGGTCTCTTGGACAGCTCCAGCAGCCTCCACAGCCCCTCCCTGCAAGGCAGGAGCAGGGTGCAGGACGTGAGGTACCACACCTGGCTTAAGGGGAGACCCCAGCAGCACGCAGGCGCCGCCGCTCTCACCTGAAGCCGCTGCGGCACCACTCTTGCTCCAGGTACACCACAGAGAGGACCACGATGAGGCGCCGGCACCGGCTCACGTTCATGATGAGGTCAGCCGAAGGCTCTGCGAGAGCGGCACAAGCGCATCCGCGGCGCGCTCCAGGCGCATCCCTGCCTTCACTCATCCCAGTGGGCACCGCGCTTCGGCCCGCGCTCACCCGAGTTGACCAGGATGACCCTGTCGTCCAGGAAGAGCTTGTAGCCATGCCGGTTCTCCAGCTGCGGCTTCATGATGAAGTGCACGAACTTCTTGTCGTCGGCCGTGTCGGCGTGGGACACGTAGGCGTCGTAGAGCTTCCCGTCTGCGCCGAGCGCCCGCGGAGGCCCCGCGAGAAGGGAGGCGGAACGCTAAGGAGGAGCCGGACCCGGGGGGTCCCACCTTTGGCCCCGGGGGGCGATGTGGGTGCTGGGACACAGGTGCCACCCCAGGGGGGACGGAGCGGGAGGCGCTGACTTGTGCAAAGCCCCCCGAAGGGGCCACCTTGGCCGTGGAAGCGGCCCCGTGCGGACAGCGCTGCTTAGGACATCACCGCTCGGCATCACCCCCCGCGCGCCAGCTCACCGTTGATCTCCAGCTCGCCGTAGCGGTCCCGGTACCAGAGGCGCGCGCTCAGGCGGCACCGCACGTAGAGCACGGCCACGAGCGCCAGGAGCCCCAGCACGGCCAGCGCCGCCAGCACGGCGCCCGCGTGGCCCGCGACTTCTGCGGACAAAGGGGCCTGGGTGTGCCGGGGAGTCCCGGCTCGCGCAACCCCCTGTCCCTGCCCGCGCAGGGCCGCGCCACAGGCCCCACCTGCCCGGCGCAGCGTGAAGGTGGCGGTGGCGCCGCCGAGGTGGCACGCGTAGACGCCGAAGTCGCCGTCGCGGCTCAGGTTGAGCGGCAGCACGCTGGCCAGCAGGCGCTCCGCGGCGCCGGG
>VWPW01030391.1:0-10184 GCA_013389825.1 Crypturellus undulatus | reverse complement strand
TTTTTTTTGTTCTGTCTCCTCGTGTTTGGTCCCTAGGAGCCAGCGCTAAGAAACAGGGCGAGGACTTAGCGGATAATGACGGGGATGAAGACGAAGGTATTTGTGTGCTCGAGGCTGCCACTGCATGACCCGCACAGCCACTGCGCTGCCCGCCACCCGCTGCCATTGCCAGGGACCCCGTGTGTGTGTGCGCCGCGCCGCGCCGGGCCGGGGGGCTGTGCAGGGCCGCCCGGGCCCTTCCCCTCCTTTCGGGGGAAGCTTGGGGGGTTTCGGGGTCGCCCCAGGCGAGGTTGGCTGGCTGCCGGGCTCGCAGGACGCATGGCGGCTTGGGGGCAGGACACCGGGGCCCATTTCACCCCGAGCCCCGTCACATTCCACCTCCAGCCTCATCCCCCCGCGCCGGCCCGTGCGAAGCCGGCGACCTTCCCGCCCGCCTCGCTCCGGGTCTCCCCGACTGCTCCGTGGCCGTTCCCGGGCCGTCACGTGCTCCGTGTCACCGCCGCTCCGCGGGCACGAGGGTCCTGCCCCCGCGGGCTCTGTGCCCGCTCCGTCTTGCGGCACCTTCGGAAGGGAGGCAGGAGGTGACGGCTGCAGCGCGGTGACGCCTCCAGTTTGGGGTGTCCTGGGACAGTGCCGGCTCACGGGGCCACGGAGGAGCTGAGTGCTCTTGGTGGGGCATCCAACCCACCCAGGACCCCGTGCTCCAGGGTCCCTTTTACCAGGATGTAAAGCAGAGTTGGTCCGTTCCGAGCCCGGGAGGTCCCTGCACTGCACGCTGTGCTGCACATCCCGGGAACTGTTGTTCCCTGTGTGTCCCTGTGGCTGCCGGGGGCACTTGGGGGGGTCCCGCTGCATTTGGGCACTCGCGTGTGGTGGGCAGGAGAGGACGTGTCCACGGGCTGGGGCTGTGCCGCTGCCTCCCCAGCCCTGCGCTCTGCCCGCATCCTGCCCCGAGGCCTGGAGTAGCTCTTTCCATCCCCTCAGTTTCGTGGAGGGAAATCCTGGTCCGAAAGGAGCCATGGATGCCCATGAGCGCATCAAGGCGGGTCCCCGCGGGGATACGGGCATCGGGACGGTGTCACCTCGACGAATAGGGGAGCAGGGGCAGCAGGACGAGGTTTTGGGCCATGCCGCGATGCATGGGGAGACGCTGAGTGCAATGACCCTGCAGGCAGCAGCCGCTGTCATGGGGTGCCCCATGCACCTGGGGACAGCAGGACACCCCTCTCCGTCCTGCCCGCGGCTGGCCGGGCTCCGTGGGGTGCGCGCGGGTGGCAGGAGGAGCCGGACGCGCCCTGGTCGGCGCTGCTCCCGCGGGCTCCCGCGGGCTCCCGGCGCCCCGTCCTCGCGCCTCGCTGCTGGGCGGCCCCGCGGCGCGCGCGTCACCCCGCCGCGCACACGCGCACGCACTGTCTGCCTCTCATCGCCATGTCTGTGTGTGGGCACCCGCGCGGGCAGCCAGGCAGCCGGCAGCTTCCTGCCTCCCCCGGGAAGCGCCAGGGGCCGGGAGGGGGGATCCGAGGGCTAAGCGTCCCCCCCGCCGCCTCCCAGGTCCTGCACACCCCTCCCCGCCCTGCCCCTCCGCAATGCCAGTTTCCAGGACGCCCGGAGCGGAGGACGTGGGTCCAGCCGGAGTCGGGATGCGGGGCTGGATGTCGAGGGCCGGTTCCGAGACCCAGGGCAGCTCCCTGTGACGGGGAACAGCGCAGACCCACGGCGGCTCCGGCCGGGGCACCGGGAGGGCTGGGGTTTGGCCGCCCCTCGGCGCTCCTGGCAGCTGGCATTGCCCTTGTCTGTGGTCTGCCCGTCGGGCAGGGCGCCGCGGCCGCCGCGGCTCCCGTGTTTAACCTCCTCTCCTTGCAGACATCCGGGACAGCGGCGCCAAGCCCGTCATGGTCTATATCCACGGCGGCTCCTACATGGAGGGCACGGGCAACATGATCGACGGCAGCGTCCTGGCCAGCTACGGCAACGTCATCGTCATCACCCTCAACTACCGCGTGGGAGTGCTCGGTACGGCGCGGCGCGGCGCGGGGGGCTGCAGGGCAGGTCACCATGGTCCATGCTCCCCCGGCTGGGTCTGATCCAGCTGCGAAAGGGGCAGAGCGGGGCCGGCGGGAGAGCAGGGGGTGCCACGTGGCGGCCTCGCAGCCGGTCCTCGCCACAGCGTCCAGCTCCTGGCACGGGCCACGCTGGCTCATTTGCACAACCCGGCTCGGCCGAAAGCAAATATTGGTCTGTGGTTAAATAAATAATAAATGTATTAACCAGCATCTCCTCCCGAGAGGGCTCGGCAGGGCGAGCTGCCAGCAGGCGCTGCCGGCCGCGCCGGGGGGGCTCTGCGCGGCGCGGGCCGCTCGATGAGCTCTCCCCGGGGACGCCGGCGCTTCCCGCAGCGCTGTCTGCGGCCGGACGCCTTGGCCGGGCGCCGGAGCAGCCTCGTGGCCGCGATGCAAGGGCAGGATTCCCCGGGGCGCCGGCTCTGCGGCCGTGGCGCCGGCCCGGCTCCAGGAACCGGGGCCGCTGTCTCTCGTATGGCCGCGGTTCAGGTTGCTGAGTCCCCCGACCCTGCTCGTCCGTGGCTCCTGCTGTGCCATGGAACTGGGTGTCCCCTTGCACCAGCGCCTGCACCGGGGCAGCCGCTGTGTGCGCCTGGGGCGAGGGGCACCAAGGGGAGCCCCGGCCCTGAGCCGTGCATGGCCTGGAGGACACGTCCCCTCCTTGCTGAACCTCCCCTCTGAGGCCGTCACCGCACAGGGGGTGCCCAGAGCCCCGGTGCCTCCCTTGGCAGCCAGGGCACAGGGCTGAAGGGCTGCTCCCAAGACAGGGCTCTTCCCAGGGACCCGGCCTGGCACAGAGCTGGGCTGCCACCCCGTGCCGGGGGCAGCACGGCCCCCTGCAAGCCCGCAACCCCCTGCCATGCTGGGCAGGGCGCTGCGAGGCTCTCAGCTTTGCCAAGGTTGGCGTGGGCTGGTAGGAATTAGGCTTCCCGGTAAGAGCAGGCAGAAGTTTCTTTAAGGAGCCTCAAGGTGAGACCTTTAAGACAGATGGACGCAAGCTGAGGGGCAAATTGCCCTACCAAACAAACCATAAACGGTGCCATCGCCCTGCCCGCTGCAGCGCCGAGGCCCTCGGCAGCCCTGTGCCCGCGCTGCCGCTCGGGATTTTCCCTCCCTCCCCTGGCTCTGCCTTCCTGCTTTGAGTCAAGGCAAATGCAGCGTTGGTCGCTTATCTAGGGCGTTGTTGGCGCCGCTCGGAGCGGCTCGCGGTCACTCCTGCCCGCTCCAAGCTCTTGCTCCTGGCTGCTCTCGGCCCAGCCCCTCTCCTTGCATTTATAGAGCCTCGGCCGGGCTGCATTGGGCATGAAGGGTGCTCGGTGCGGATCCCGCGATCCCTGCCGCGCGCGCAGCTTTCCCCAGAGCACCCTGAGATGCCTTGAGCTGTTGCCAGCCCAGGTGCTCGTCCTGGTGGGATGCTGCCTGGGCAAACACCCCCCAAAGTGGAAAAGGCCCCTGACACAAGGAACGAGGTGTCCCCGCTAAACCACGGAGCTCACAGGACTCCTGCAGCGGGGGGTTCGTGGTGGGGAAATACCCTGTCCCGTAGCAGCTCCCGGGGGCTTGGGAAGGGCGGTGGGAGCTGGAGCAGCGCGCGGCGCCCGCCCCTAACCCGGCTGCGCTCCCGCAGGCTTCCTGAGCACAGGCGACCAGGCGGCCAAGGGCAACTACGGGCTGCTCGACCAGATCCAGGCGCTGCGCTGGGTCAGCGAGAACATCGCCTTCTTCGGCGGGGACCCGCTGCGCATCACCGTCTTCGGCTCCGGCATCGGCGCCTCCTGCGTCAGCCTCCTCACCCTCTCGCACCACTCGGAAGGTAGGTGCAGGGCCAGGCTGCTCCGGGCGCCCGGAGGGAGGGAATGAGGCTCCTGCAGGAGGAGGGAGGCCTGGGAGAGCTGGAAGCATCTGGGCTAGCAAAGTGCGGCGAGGGCGAAGCGGTATCTGTAAATAGAGCAGCGTGTTTACTCGAGATAGAGAAAGGAATTATTTATGCTAAAAGATTGTGTTGGCATAAGCGCAAATGCACATAAACCACCTGTGAATAAATTTACATGGAAAATGGGAAAGAAAGAAGAAGAAGAGAAAAGGTTGTTAACCCTCACAGGTCCGGATAAACTTCCCGGAGGAAATAGTAGGGGAAAAGCCTGAGCGGTGCCCTGAGTGCCCAGGGGGACGGCGAGACTTGGTCCCCTGCGGGGTGATGAGTTTTCCCCGGTCGCCTTTTCTAGCGCCGTGTCCCCACGCGTGGTGCGGGCAGCGGGAGGGCACGGGGCGCGGAGGAGCCGTGGGCACAAAGGTGACGCTGTGTCTGCGCAAGGCGGGCGCGAGCGCGGTGACGCTCGGCAGCGTTGGGCAGCGCCGCGGGGTGACGGCAGCCGTCAGCGGGGCCGGCACGCGGCGGAGGGCGCCTCGGGGGAGGCTGACGCAGCCGGGGGCCTGCAAAGGCGCTCGCCCTTCCCTGCAGCGCTGCGAGCCGGGCGGCTGCCCTGACCGCCCTGGAATTAGAGCAGCGCTGAGCTGGGCGCTGCATCCACGCTGGTGCCACACGCAGCGTTTGCTTCCGAGTGAGCAGCCTCTGCACCCCCGTCCGGCACGGGGCTGCCGCGCGCTGCTCCCGCTGCTGAGCACGTGCTATTAGTGGAGAGCAAAGCTGCAGCTCTCCGCTAGCCCCAGCCGGGCGTGATGATCCTGGAAAACCCACAGCTCAGCGGCAGCTCAGCAGCAATCCCGAAACAGCTGTCTCCGCTTCGCCGTCTCCCAGCTAAGTCCGGCTGCTGTTGCAGATGCCCTGGCGCGTAGCTCTCCCCGCAGGCAGCCTCCTGCCCCGCGGAGCTGCCTCTCCGTGCGTGGCCCCTCCGTGCAACGTGGCGGCATCTCGACACGGTGGCATCTCCGCGTGGCCTCTGCCCACAGCGAGGAGCTCTCTGCCCTGCTGCGCGCGGCAGCCCTGGCCGCGCTGCTCTCCGCTTGCAGGTGACGGCCTTTCCGCGGGGACAGCGTGTGCCCAGGGCACTGTTTGTGCCTGCGCGCTCGACCTGGCAGCTCACTGGGGTGCACAGCTGCCTGCCAGCCTCTGCCCGGCCAAGCCGGGAGGCCACAGGGCCAAGCAGACCGGCTGGGCTCCCCGGGCACCGGGGCGGCCCCGCTCGCCGGGCAGGGGATACGCAGGGCGTCGGGGTGGCTGCAGCACACGGGTCTTTGCAGGGCTCGTGGTCGTGTTGCTCGTGTGACAGTGTCACCTCCGCGAGGACCATTAATCAGGGGAGCTCCGGGGCCTCCTCTACAAGCAGCCCAGATGTAGACCTGGCTGGAAACGGGGGTAAAGCTGACGCCATCGGGGCAGTTGTGTTCCGTCCACCTTCCTGCGTCCTCCTATGTGTCTTCCTAGCTGAAAGCTCCAGGAAGCTCCATTGTCTTGGCATGACTTGTACAAGCGTTGGGCTGCGAAAGCTCAAGCCCATGGAAATGTGGAGCCCCGCGAACGTGTTACTGCAGCAGAGCCGCCCTCTGCGTTATCAGGCTGGCAACAGCGGGGCTGCCCCGCCACTCTGGGCAGCTCCAGCATTCCCAGCACAGGATCGCTCCTCTTCCTGGCATTCCCAGGGCGGACCACTCAGCTCC
This sequence comes from Crypturellus undulatus, assembly GCA_013389825.1. Taxonomy (NCBI): domain Eukaryota; kingdom Metazoa; phylum Chordata; class Aves; order Tinamiformes; family Tinamidae; genus Crypturellus; species Crypturellus undulatus. The sequence goes on along the minus strand of VWPW01030391.1, from coordinate 4,506 downwards.
TTGGCATTCCCAGGGCAGGATCACTTTGCTCCCTGGAGCCAGTCCCATGCCAGGGTGCCACATCCCCTTGCAGGGCGGCTCCCTGGGTGGCATCGGCCACCTCCCGGGGCTGGACGGTCTTGCGCGGGGGCTCCCTCCTCAGCGTCTCCTTCCCGGGCCCGGGCTGTTCCGGCGGGCACAGCCAGAGCTGCAGACTGTTTTTCCCAGCCAGATGGTGACGCCGCTCTGGCAGCGGCCGCGGGCTCGGCCTGCCCAGATGGCAGCCGCCGGCCGCTCACCTCCACCCCGGCCTGGGCAGCCCGATGCGCACGGAGGTGCCAGCTGCTCCCTACCTGGAGCGCCTGGCAGCCGCTCTGACCCTTCACTTGCGCTGGGACCTCGTGCCCGGCTGCCTGGCGCTGCTGCCTTTCTGGGGACACTGGATTTTCCACCCCCAAACCCCTTGCCACCCTGTGCAGGCATCCAGAGGCTGCTCTTGGGGAACCCCATCCCATATCCCAGGCCTCTGGGGCGCCCCAGGCCCTCACGGGAGCGCCGGATGCAAGCGCAGAGCGATGGATGAAGCCCCTGGGTTCTCCCGGAGTACCCAGCGCCTGCTCCGCAGCGCCGTGTCCAGCCGGCAGCGCGCAGGGCCCCGCGGCGAGGCGCAGCCCCCGCGCCAGGCGGGTGCAATTCCACCCCGTCAAAATAGAACTCGTAGCAATCAAGAGCTATTAATGCAAGTGCTAATTTGTGCCTGCTCTGCCAGGCGCTGCGGGAGGCGGGCGCCGAGGCCGGGGAGCCCCGTGCTCCTGCCAGCCCCGCGCTCGCACGCAGAGCGCCTCCCCTGCAGCTGGATGATGCTGCGGGTATTTTGCCTCCAGCCTGCCGTGGAAAACCCACCCCGGGCATAGGGAGCAACCCCAGATGGGTGATCCTGCTGTGCCAGCCGTGAAGGGTCTCCGTTGCTGGAGCAGGGCCAAGGCCGGGTGCATGGCAGGAGGGAGCTGCTGCCCCGGGAGATGCGGGGAGATGCTCCTGGCTCCCGCACGATGCTCCTGGCTCCCATGCCATGCTCCTGGCTCCCGTGCGATGCTCCTGGCTCCCACGTGATGCTCCCAGCTCCTGTGCGATGTTCCCGTCTCCCCTTGCTCCCTCCGCGCAGTGGTGACCAGGGAAGGGTGTAGGGGTGGCTGGTCGGGAGAGGCTCCCTGCCGTCACCCAGCAAGGGCTGCTGCTCGCCCCAGCTCTCTAAGGGCCCTGCTGTCTTTGGGCGCAACCATCTGGGAGCACCAAGGCTCAGGGAAAGGCTCCATCCCGGCTGCCTGGCGCGTGGAGGCTGCCGCTGAGCAAGGCCAGGCCCGGACGCTGCTTTGCAGGGCGCCGGGAGGTGACGAGGAGAACTTGTGACTCCTTTGTCCCCGCGCGCGCGGGACGGGACGGGACGGGACGGGACGCCAGGTACTTGGCAGCGCGAGGGCCGTGCGTGCAGACGGCGCTGTGCATGGGGCGTCTCCAAGCCAGGCGCTCCCGCTGCAGCACCGCGCGTGTCCCCCGCGCCGCGGGGCAGCCCCTGCAGCGGTGTCACCCCGCGCGGCACCCGCGGGGCCCCACAGAACGGGCGCTCACGGGAGCGCAGGCGGCGCGCGGGGCACGGGACGGGGCAGGCCAGGGAGCAGAGACCCCGGGGCGCGCGCGGAGCCCAGCCCACCTTTCACCGCCCCGGAGGCTCCGCTTCCTCGGAGCCCTTTGTATTCCCAGCACAAGCGCCATTGACGGGGGCTGGAGCCCAGCCACGCATTCCTCCGCCTGGGCCAGGGCCTTTGTGGCCCCGCTTTCCAGGGCGAAAGTCCACTCCCTCTGTGTTCCCGGTGGCAGAAAGGCCCTCTTTGTGCATCTGGCAGCGCGCTCCTGCCGGGCCCGGATTGGCACCGAGCAGCCCCAGCTGGGCAGGAAGCGGCGCGGAGGGGGCCGAGGGGGACCCTGGCAAAGCGGCGGGGTGGGACACGCAGGGTTAAGTGGCCCCGGAGGAGGCTTTAACCCTCCCGCTGCTGCCGGGCTGCTCCGCGGGCCATGGCCAAGGCGAGCGGGAGGGCTCAGGGCACAGCAGGGCGCGCGTCACCACGAGGTCCCTCACGCCGCGCGTGTCCCCGCAGGTCTCTTCCAAAGAGCCATCATCCAGAGCGGCTCGGCGCTGTCCAGCTGGGCCGTGAACTACCAGCCCGTCAAGTACACGAGCATGCTGGCCGACAAGGTGGGCTGCAACGTGCTGGACACGGTGGACATGGTGGACTGCCTGCGCCAGAAGAGCGCCAAGGAGCTGGTGGAGCAGGACATCCAGCCCGCCCGCTACCACGTGGCCTTCGGGCCCGTCATTGACGGCGACGTGATCCCGGACGACCCCGAGATCCTCATGGAGCAGGGCGAGTTCCTCAACTACGACATCATGCTGGGCGTCAACCAGGGCGAGGGCCTCAAGTTCGTGGAGGGCGTCGTGGACCCCGAGGACGGCGTCTCGGGCAGCGACTTTGACTACTCGGTCTCCAACTTTGTAGACAACCTGTACGGCTACCCCGAGGGCAAGGACACCTTGCGGGAGACCATCAAGTTCATGTACACGGACTGGGCCGACCGGGACAACCCCGAGACGCGGCGCAAGACCCTGGTGGCCCTTTTCACCGACCACCAGTGGGTGGAGCCGTCGGTGGTGACGGCCGACCTGCACGCCCGCTACGGCTCCCCCACCTACTTCTACGCCTTCTACCACCACTGCCAGAGCCTGATGAAGCCTGCGTGGTCCGACGCGGCCCACGGGGACGAGGTGCCTTACGTGTTCGGGATCCCCATGATCGGCCCCACAGACCTCTTTCCCTGCAACTTCTCCAAGAACGACGTCATGCTCAGCGCCGTGGTGATGACCTACTGGACCAACTTTGCCAAGACGGGGTGAGCGGGGCTGGGGCGGGCGGGAGGGTTGGTGCTGCGGGTGGTGAGCTGCAGCCCTCGCAGTTCCCCATGTGGAAGGAGCTCTGCCAAGGGGTAGGAGGAGCGTTGCTGGGACACCGAATCCCTCCGCTCAGGGGTCCATGAGCNAAGACGGGGTGAGCGGGGCTGGGGCGGGCGGGAGGGTTGGTGCTGCGGGTGGTGAGCTGCAGCCCTTGCAATTCTCCCTGGGAAGGAGCTCTGCCAAGGGGCAGGAGGAGCGTTGGTGGTGGGACACCGAATCCCTCCGCTCAGGGTTCCATGAGCTTTGCCCTTCGGTTGGGGCTCCAGCAAGAAGCTGCTGAGCTGAGAGTGTGGCCGTGTGAGGACGGTGCTCCCATCTCTCACCTCGTTGCACTCGTGAGCAGCTGCTGTGCTGGCCCTTGGGTGGCCCCGTGGCCTCTCCCCGCTGGGGCAGCCGTTTGTCTCTTGCCTTTCTATAGCTCTGTTCTGCTGTTGTTTCGCAGGGATCCCAACAAGCCCGTCCCCCAGGACACCAAGTTCATCCACACCAAGGCCAACCGCTTCGAGGAGGTGGCCTGGTCCAAGTACAACCCCCGGGACCAGCTGTACCTGCACATCGGGCTGAAGCCGCGCGTGCGCGACCACTACCGCGCCACCAAGGTGGCTTTCTGGAAGCACCTGGTGCCCCACCTGTACAACCTGCACGACATGTTCCACTACACGTCCACCACCACCAAAGTGCCGCCGCCGGACACCACGCAGAACTCCCACATCACCCGCCGGCCCAACGGCAAGATCTGGACCACCAAGCGCCCCGCCATCTCGCCCGCCTACAACAGCGAGAACGGCAAGGAGAAGTGGAGCCCGGAGCAGGAGGCGGGCACGCTGCTGGAGAACCCGCGCGACTACTCCACCGAGCTGAGCGTCACCATCGCCGTGGGCGCCTCCCTGCTCTTCCTCAACGTGCTGGCCTTCGCCGCGCTCTACTACCGCAAGGACAAGCGGCGGCAGGACACGCACCGGCAGCCCAGCCCGCAGCGCAGCGCCACCAACGACATCGCCCACACGCCCGACGAGGAGATGCCCTCCTTGCAGGTGAGCCAGGCGCACCACGAGTGCGAGGCCGTGCCGCCGCACGACGCGCTGCGCCTCGCCGCCCTGCCCGACTACACGCTCACGCTGCGCCGCTCGCCCGACGACATCCCGCTCATGACGCCCAACACCATCACCATGATCCCCAACTCCCTGGTGGGGCTGCAGACCCTGCACCCCTACAACACCTTCGCCGCCGGCTTCAACAGCACGGGGCTCCCGCACTCACACTCCACCACCAGGGTATAGCTGCCCGCGCGCGCACGCACGCTCGCACTCACCCGCACGCACGCACACACTCGCACGCACGCAGCCGGGAGCCCCCGGACGCACGGAGCGCCGCGCGCCCGCCCCGACCGGCTCCTCCTGCCATTGGTTTCTACCTTTGGAGACGCGCGTGGACTCTCCGGGCGGCGCCAAGGACCCCGGCGGGCGGCGGGAGGGCAGGCGCAGCCCGGCCGCCCGCCCCAGGACCGCGGCTCCGGACAC
>VWPW01030388.1:0-13184 GCA_013389825.1 Crypturellus undulatus | reverse complement strand
CCGACTTCGTCGCAGAGCAAGCGACACTCAGCCCCACTTATCACAATGCTCTGAGCTCTGCCATTCAGCCAGTCCTCAATCCACCTCACTGTCCCCTTATCCAGTCCAAATTTCCTGAGCTTCCCTATGAGGATGTTATGGGAGATGGTGTCAAAAGCCTTGCTGAAGTCAAGGTAGACAACATCCATGGCTCTCCCATCGTCCATCCAGCCAGTCACCTCATCATAGAAGGCTATCAGGTTTGTCAAACACGACTTTCCCTTGGTGAATCCATGCTGACTACTCCTGATCACCTTCTTTTCCTTGACATGCCTAGAGACGGTCTCTAGGATGAGCTGCTCCATCACCTTTCCAGGGACGGGGGTGAGTAGTTTCCTGGGTCCTCCTTCTTGCCTTTTTTGAAGACTGGAGTGACGTTGGCTTTTTTTCCAGTCCTCCAGCACCTCCCCCGCTCTCCATGACCTCTCGAAGATGATGGAGAGCAGCTGAGTAATAACCCCTACCAGTTCCCTCTGCACTCTTGAGTGCATCCCATCTGGGCCCATAGATGTATGGGTGTCCGGTTTGCCTAAATAATCCCTAACCCAATCTTCCTTGACCAGCAGAAAATCCTCCTCTCTCCTGGTTCTCTCTCTTGTCTCTGGGCTCCAGGATGCCTTTGGCCTTCTTCGCCACCTGTGCACACTGCTGGCTCATGTTCAGCCAGCTGTTGACCAACACCCCCAGATCCTTTTCTGCCGTGTAGCTGTCCAGCCACTCTGTCCCAAGCCTGTAACGTTGCATGGGGTTGTTGTGACTGAAGTGAGGGACCCAGCACTTGGCCTTGTTCAATCTCATACAGTTGGTCTCAGCTGAACAGAACACACAAGTTTATGTCTTTACAAATAATGGGGTTCCCCACATTCTTTAGCTGATAAGCAGGACAAAGGACAGGACAAATATGCAGAGGGGGAGAATGAGTGGAGCCGTGAGTGAGCGGGACAAAAGAGCATATGCCAAGAATGAAATTGCTCCCCCTTCTTTGGCAAGAGGGACAAAGGAATCAGGTGACCTCAGGTGAGAACAGGAGGGAGGAGGCAGGGAGTTTGGTGTAGGCGGACTGGGAAGGCTGTAACTTCTGAGTACCTTGGCCAACAGGGAAAAGGAGAGGGCATACCTCAGTTGGGAAATAAGGATAAAAGTGGGGCTGTGTCCTCCAGCAACTTGAGAGACCCCACAGGGATATGCCCGGTGGACTCTCCCTTTATTTGAATAAAGTTTTAGGACTCCTCTATCTCCTTTGTGGATATTTGGTTCTTGATAGTGAGATTTTCCGCACACAGCCCATCGATCCAGCCTGTCCAGATACCTCTGTAGAGCCTTCCTACCCTTAAGCAGATCAACTCTTTCTCCCAGCTTGGTGTCCGCAGCATATGAAATTCACAGACTTCGTCGAGGGTGAAACCAAAGACCTTCAATTAGAGTTAAACACCACTTATATAGCTTCCGACCCTGGAGATAACCCCAACCCTGTCCGGTAGCACGCGAAGCCCAGCATCCCAACCAACCAATCAACCAGATGATCATGCACAAGGCCATCCAATGAGCTTCTTGATCACGAGCTGGCCATGTGGCTGCAGCTCCCCATCTCTCCTGCTCAGCCCCCCATCTGATGAGGAGACACTCCCCATCACCGACCCCAGGCTGACCCCCACATCTCCCCCTTCCTTATTTAGTTTATTGATCAATCAATTAACCGTTGTATGCATTATAACAGATAAGGTAGACAAATTAACAACAAGCAAAATACAATTAACCCAATAATCAAAAACTTTACAATTTGCGTTGTCCAAAGCCCAAACTGTATTAACCAAGAAAATAAACATGTTTGAAAGGGATTGTCTGGGATTGACATGGCTAGACAAAGGGTTGTCTGATTTGTCCACAAGACCCTTCTCCTTCCCAGACATCTGTGCCATCATCTTTCAGTGAAAGGAAGCAGTATGGCAAAAAAACAAAATATTCTAGCAACTCTCACCTAGAGGAAACCTCCCTGGCATTTATGAAACAGATGCCTGAGAAGATGCATTGTAGGTTTGCACAAGTTTGCACAGTCCACATCTGTCTGTGGCAATAGACAACACTATCTGCTTCTGGTCACCAGTTAGAAAGGCAAAGGTGAAGGAATATTTCCCAGTATAGAAGTTACCAACTCAGGAAGGGCCACCTAATCTAATAGAGCTGCAGAACATTGCTACCTTTTTCTCACTACACTTTGATGTGCATGAAGCTGGTTCATGCTCATAGATGTGTGATGCTGGTCAGCTGAAAATGAACAGGCACCCTGACATTGAACTGCTTTGTCTATACCTTGACAACTCCATGTTTCTTCCTCTCTTTAGGCGCCCACCCTTCACTTAGGACAAAAGTTGTCTTTCAACCTATGTCAACATTAGCACACAGACCTATTACAAACAATGCACTCCTAACACATTATCCATTGAGTAATTAAAAACAGTATATCAATGCAGATTGGCAAAGGAAAACCAAGAGTGCGTTAAGTTATCAAGCTTGCCATTTGCCAAGATCTGAAATCTTGCCTTTGCAAACTTTGGGGCTTTCAATGACTGTATATGAATATTGTCTGGCCTGACTTTCTGGCATGTTGGGCTGTCATCACAACAGCTAAGGGCCAAAAAAGATCCATTATACTGGCCAGCCAATTAGATAGATATGCTGTTTTCACATTTGAGTCCCTTGGGTGTGGACAAAAATCTCCTAAGAATCACTTGCATAAAAACTACAAAACAGAAATGCTCAAGACATTCAGCAATTTCCTTTTCCACAAGTCTTTGGAGAAAGTAAACAATAAAAAGGAAATGCTAAAAAGCCACTACATTCTAACACAGTTGCCTTTCCCAGTCTGTCATGGTCAAAGTCAATCTTTACTCAAATATTGTGCTGTAGCAGGAACCAGAATCAAGACTGCAGTGAAAGGAACGTTACTGTGCCCATTAAAAGGATATATACCTTTGCTGATCACCTTATTTACCTGGGTCTTCATTATGCCAACACCTCAATCATTTAATATTTTTCCCCAATAATACAGAGGAAAACAGCAGAGGAAATCATTTTTAACGTTACCCATATGTTTCTTGGCTTTTTGACCCAGTTTGGGACAAAGGCTCCACAGCTGCTGAGGATAGTCATGGCTGTACACATCACAAAGGGACCCGTCTTGGTTTCTTATCTGTTAAAACACAAGCATAAACTCTTCCCCAAATTACTAAGTCTTATGGACCTTCCCACTTCCCCATAACTAGATCTATTATGGTAACTTGGCTGTAAATTTTCTGACTATTGGCCAAAGTGTTGAGTAATTCAGCTTTCACCTGCTATGTTACAATTTAAAAAATTAAGTACATATAAAGCTTTATCCAATCTTTCTTGGAAGCCATCTCCCTGAGCTCCCCCTTTCTGTTTAATTAACATTTTTTAGGGTCTGGTGCATGCACTCAATAATTGCGTGCCCAGTAGGAGAATGAGGAATACCGAAGATATGTTGAACGTCCCATTGTTTAAGGGAGTCTTGGGTTCGCATAGCAACATACGCAGGCCCATTGTCAGTTTTTATCATTTTTGGAACATCCATGACCACAAAACATTTCAACCAGTGCTTAGACAAATCCCGACTTTTCTAATAAAATAGGAATTGGCTCGGCGATTTATTAAAGTCCATACATTTCTTCCGCTTCTGCTTTTTCTGCTGCTGCTGCTGCTTCTTTGTCTTTTTCTTCTGCTGCTTCTGCTTCTTGTCTTTTTCTCCTTCTTTTTGTGCTTCTTCTTCTGTTTCTTCTGCTGCTGCTTCTGCTTCTCCCCTAAACATTTCCCAGCCATCTGACCCTCGATCCCCTTTTGTAACCCCATTATGTGGGTCTGAGGGGTACAAACTGGGTTCCTTCTCTGGGTCCACAGGGCCTGGGTCAAACAGATCGCAGCATGGAGGATCGGCAGCCCACGCATACAGTGATGCTGACGGTGCTGCTGCATGTGGCTGATTGCTTTTGTCCCCCTGAAGATCCCAGGCCATTTTTAAGGTGACCATGATCTGCCACCAGGTGATCACATGTTTTTCTGTGGTTGTATCACCATCTGCCACTGCATCCTTAAGGCACTTTCCGATATCTTCCCACATCTCTTGCTGGGATGTGCCTTCCTTTGGGAAAGTAGGTACCTTCGTTAGTCTGTAATCCCAGTAATCACCCGCACACTCAACCTGGTGGTTTAAAAGCAAGCTTTATTAGCCGGCCGGCAGTGGACCTCTTACAGTTGGTCCTGAGATCCACGCCGTCTGAGGAGAGGTTCATGTTTTTATGGACGACTGCAACTTTCCTCATTAAATGTTATTTATGACTACCATTATTTACGACTAATCCTCCCTTCACAATTCTTTTTGGCAAGTTCAGAATCTTATCTCGTGGTCTCAGTAAGAGCAGGGTATGGTATCCTGTTAGTTCTTGTCCTTGACTGTAGCAAGCTATATTTACAGAAGCAGATGGCAAGGTTAACTGTAGATCACATATCCTATACCTTATACTTCTTTAGTTTTTTACAGAAGCAGAAAGCACGCTACCCTGTTAACCCTCTATAGGTCTTACACCTTCTCCCAAATCCACTCTAGTAAAGTGACTAAATCCTTCCCAGAAACCTGCCAGTTCTGTTGGTGCACTATGCGCTGCAGCTTGTCCAGGCTGCCTTTCTGCTCTTGAGACTTTCCACCTCCCATGGTTCCCAAGCTGCTCACCTCTAATTAGGCGATGGGTGCACACCGGAGTCCTTCCTGCTCCGTTCCTTGTTCGGCTGGGCTATGCTGCCAGGTTTGGGCTTTGTGAGCCTCCTCAATCTTTAAGCCTCACGTTGGGTGCCATTTGCAGCATATGAAATTCATGGACTTCAGCGAGGGTGAAACCAAAGAAGATCTTCCAAAAGTTCCACGGGAACTTAAGGAAGAACTTCTTGACGGTGAGGGTGACAGAGCACTGGAACAGGCTGCCCAGAGAGGTTGTGGAGTCTCCTTCTCTGGAGATCTTCAAGACCCGCCTGGATGCAGTCCTGTGCCAGGTGCTCTAGGTGGCCCTGCGTGTGCAGGGGGGTTGGACTAGATGACCTCTAGAGGTCCCTTCCAACCTTAGGCATTCTATGATTCTATGATTCTATTCTATGATCTTTATTTAGAGTTAAATGCCACTTATATAGCTTCTGACCCCAGAGACAGCCCCCATCCTGCCCGGCAGCACGCGAAGCCCAGCAACCTAACCAACCAATCAACCAGATGATCACGCACAAGGCCGTCCAATGAGCTTCTTGATCATGAACTGGCCATGTGGCTGCAGCTCCTCGTCTCTCCTGCTCAGCCTGCCATGTGCCGAGGAGACACTCCCTGTCACTGACCCCAGGCTGACCCTCACAGGTGTTGTCTGCAAATTTGCTGAGGGTGCACTACATCCCCTCATCCAGATCATCGATAAAGATATTAAAGAGGACCGTCCCCAACACTGAACCCTGGGGAATACCGCTCGTGACCGGTTGCCACCTGGATTTATCTCCATTCTCCACCACACTCTGGGCCCGGCCATCCAGCCAGTTGTTCACCTAGTGAAGAGTACACCTGTCCAAGCCATGAGCTGTCAGCTTCTCCAGGAGAAGGCAGTGGGAGACTGTGTCAAAGGTCTTACTGAATTCTAAGTAGACCATGTCCACAGCCTTTCCTTCATCCACTAGGCAGGTCACCTGGTCATAGAAGGAGCTCAGGTTGGTGAGGCAGGACCTGCCTTTCATGAACCCATGTTGGCTGGGCCTGATCCCCTGCTCGTCCTGCACATGCTGTGTGATCACCCTCAAGATGATCTGCTCCATAACTTTCATGACTTACTGAGATCAGGCTGACTGGCTTGTAGTTCCCTGGATCCTCCATCCAAACCTTCTTGTAGATGGGTGTCACACTGGCAAGTCTCCAGTCATCTGGGACCTCCCCTGTTGACCAGGACCGCTGATAGATGATGGAGAGCGGCTTGGCAAGCACTTCCGCCAGCTCCTTCAGAACCCTTGGGTGGATCCCATCTGTCCCCATAGACTTGTGAGTGTCCAAGAGGAGTAGCAGGTCACTGACTGTTTCCTCCTGGATTATGGGGGGTTTATTCTGCTCTCCATAGGTGTCTTTAGCTCTGGGGGCCAAGTACCTTGAGGATAACTGATCTGGGTGTTAAAGGCTGAGGCAAAGAAAACATTAAGTACCTCTGTCTTATCCTCATCCTTGGTGGCAATGTTCCCCGCTGCATCCAATCAAGGATGGAGAGTCTCCTTGGCCTTCCTCTTCTTCTTAATGCATTTGTAGAAACATTTTTGTTGTCTTTTACAGTAGTGGCCAGATTGAGTTCCATCCAAGTTTTCGCCTTTATACTTTCCTCCCTACATACCCTAGCAACTTCCTTATACTCTGAGTTGCCTACCTGTATAGGAGGTGGAAATTTTTATGATTATTTATGACCTCTACAGATCACGGGGTGACATGGAAATTTTTATGGTCTGTAAGGTCACAAAAAATCTCCTGTGTGAAACAGAATCCAGACCTTGAGAAAGAAGATGTTTGCTCACCTGGGCTGAGTGATAAGGGGCACGGAGTCGGCTGCTCAGCCAGGTTCACAGCTGACCTCCTCCAAAACCTGTTGAAGGCGGCTGCTCAACTGGGCTTGTAGCCAACTTAACTGCAGACATCCTCTAAATTAGATTTCATGGTCAAACACCCAGGAAGGAGGAAGAAGATGAGGAAGGCAGGACCCTCAGACTGAGGGCTGAGACCCCCTACTGGTATGCGCACCTGCGCACCCAGGAGGGAGAGTTGTACAACTAAAGGTGGATTTTGTCCACCCCCCTGGCCTGCCTCCTGGGTTGTACTGACCCTACGTGCCAGGATGCACCGGGCATAAAGAGGACAATGCAGAGAGAGCAGGGGGAGGGAGAAACTCAAAACACTGAGGCCTACTCTGTCTCCGTGGGAGCCAGTCACCAACTCTCTGATCTGCCAGCTGAGAGGATGTTCCGTTCCAGTATCCTGCCAGAAGGTGTTGCCTCGTGAGTAATTATCCATACTTTGCTTCTTTTATGTGTTTTCACCTGAATAAATACTTGATGTAGTCACCTCATTCTGGCGTGTTTATTGCTGAATCCCGAACCCATACGGAACACTGCCCCTTCTTCCAAAGGTTTTAAACTCTCTTTTTTTCCCCGGAATCTCAGCAATAGTTGGCTATTCAGCCAGACCAGTCTTCTTCCCTCCGGCTTTTCTTTCAGCACACAGGGACTGCCTGCTCCTATGGCTTTAAGGTTTCCTCCTTGAAAAAAGTCCAGCCTTCCTGGACCCCTTTGCTCTTCAGGACTGTCTTCCAAGGGACTCTTCCAAACAATATCCTAAACAGTCCAAAGTTCACCCCTGAAAGTTCAGTGCAGTGGTTTTGCTGATGCCCCTCCTGACTTCACCAAGAGTTGAAAACCCTATAATTTTTGTGGTCACTATTCCCAAGACACACTACATCTCCCACCACACCCAGCTTCATACATCATCCAGCAGTGCAGTCAAAAAGATTGATAAAGCTACTCGATTCATGTGCTTTACCTTCAACTACTAAAGAAATTCCAATATTCAGGACTAATTAAGTGGGATAACAAACAACTAGGCCATCTTCATCCAGTGCAAGAAGTTGCAAGTTTAGGTCACCATAAGGTCAAGGTGAACTGACTTTTATTCTTGTTTTATCAATGGTGAGTTGAAGCACAAAGTTAGTTATTTAGTTAGTTAGAGTTATCTACATCCCAAGGTCACTAAAGCCTTGTGAGAGGCCAAGAATCCAACCTCATTTTCCACTGCTTTAACCACAGACCATCCTTCCTTTCAAAAACAGACAGGGCTCAAACTGTAAAGAGCTTTATAGATTGCTTTTAATCTATGTAACTGAATATGGAAATTATCAGGAAGTGAGTACAGGATGTGAAACAGCACTTGCTCTCTTCCTGCAAGAAATTAAAATAAGTAGAAGTCAGACATTTTGCACACTAGCTCACTATATCTCTAGGTATAATAATAACCTCAGGCAATAATAATCCTTTGCCATGGATAATTGGTGTAAGGCTGAAATAATTTAGTGTATCATCGCTGGGGGATGGGGGGAACTAGCACAAAAGAACCAGTGGTTACATCTGCAAGATGATGAAAAATGAATAGAAAACACAAATAGAGCAATTATTTATCTAACAAGGCAGCCATCAAGGGATGAATGTCAGTTTTTACCCTGTTTGAGAAATTTCCTATCTGATCCTGCATCCATTGGTCTTCAGCGCTTGCAAGATGCTAAGAAGAATAACAGGCCATGTTATCTAGATCTGATCAGGAGGAGATACAGAATGTATTGTTCATGTATCATAAAACTGAAATAAATATGGCTTGTTCTCTGGAGTGCCAGTGACTAAAACTTTCTCTTTCCTTAAGAGGGGCAGTAACGTTTTCCCCTGAGAGCTGACCCCCTGATTCATTAAACTGGACATGAAGAACAGTTTCAAGTTGCAATTTAGTCAGTCTTTTAGTAGCAATCCCAGAACTTCTTTGGGTGACACTGTCCAAAACTTTCCAATAGGAAATGTCATAGTCTCTTACTGACATGAAAGTGACTTCCCAGAAGTTGACTTGCCTAATTCAAATCTAATAATCACATTAAAGAATGCTCAACTATATACCTAAAAGAGACAACTCTGATTTCATTGGTTTGTCAAGTAGAAGAAGCTGTTCTAGAGAAAAGGATTTCACAGATGCTGTGCAGCTAGAGAATGGAAACATTTTTCTTTATGATAAATGATTTGGAAAGAGGTAAGGAGTCATTAAGTGTGGTTGTAATGCGCAACACTAATACAGCAACAACTCAAAATCTTGGGATCAAGACTTATGTAAACTGAGTCAGTCTGAGGTAAGGGTGCTGGTGAGGAGAAACATACTGAAAAACTTCAGAGCTCAGGACCACTAATCATAATTATCACATGGTCTAGGCAAGCAGGACTGAGTTTATTTTCTTTCTCTTTCTCTCCTTGTCTTTATTCTCTCTAGTTTAGCAATACCACACATCTAACTTAGTTACTGCAAAAATCAGTAGTTGAATCATAGATTGTCATAATATTTTTTTAGGAAAGAGGTTATCTTGAGATATTTTGGCCAAACTCATGTTTTTCTTAAGGCTATTGTTTTAGGTTCTCTGTAGACTCAGGACTTTGTTGCTGTTGTTCATTTATTTTGTTTTAAACTAACTCTTGGCATCTAGTTTAAAGGTTAGAAGATAATCTGTGACAAATTCCATAAAGAGGAATCAGATCGAGCTTTTTTAATAACTTTGATATGCCTCCATAAATACATTCCCTGTTAAAGACAAAATAGTATATTTCATTTTGATACACGTAGAAGTCCAGAGCTCTGAGACTCCAATATAATTAGATCCAAAAATCACTTACTAAGTGATGTTAGCAGAATTTGATACTTGGAGGCAATTTCAAAATGACCACAATTAGTTTCTAACAACAGCATATTATAATGAAGAGAATATTTGGATTTTATTTCAAAACATTGCATCCTTGTTTGCTTGAAGAATAAGTATGGTGCACAGGCATGCTTAAAGAGACTTGCAGTCTGCATGAGCACTGAAGTTTTTGTGCTCCAATGGCCTCTTCATGTAAATGACCTTCGTACTGCTATGACCAAGAAGGCTTTTCTTTGACTGGCAAATGAGTGCATAAAGACATACAGAAATCAGTCATTTTACTTCATATTTTGTTCAGTTACTCCCCTGAGCTCTTTTACAGAGCACAGAATTTTATTTGTTGGTGTCTTCCTGCTAAAGTAATCCCTTTTGCTCCTCTATTAATATTTGCTAATGCTCTGAATGCCAGAAGTTCCAAATATTATTTCAGTTCCTGCTTTGACTTTTTTTCATCCTTCATAGCCCTTGAAACTATGTTTAATATAAGTCCAATATGATTTGACAAGCCATTGAGGACTGACCAGTGGCAAGATGGTTCAAAATTGCTACAATAATATGCCAGTGTAAATGGTCTATTCACCAATCTGTATTCTTAAAGTCTGTGGACATGCTGAAAATTTGTTAGACATATTTAATATTCAGGTAGCATTACAGAATGGTATTCAACAGTCCTATAAATACAAACACATTATAAAATATTTCACATGTACATGGTATCTTTCACACCAATGTGTTGCACAGATTCTCTACATATAGTATCCATGAGGCTCATGAGGCTACCCCTCTCATGAGACAACAGCAACTAACCACATCAAAGTCCAGTGGGGATGTTTACGCTTCAATAAAATTACAGCCCATGTGGATGCAAGGGAGATCATAGATTTAAACTCTAGATCCCGGCAGCAGTGTAGCCATGGCAGCATTGAACTCAGCATGGGCTAGCTGCTTGAGTATGTATCCAGGATCCCAGATGGATTTTGCAGCCTGCATCAGACACTCTCTTTCAGTGCTTGTATGGGTGTGTGAGTTTCAAGTTCAGAAGTAGAAAGCTAGACAAAAATTAATTTGGGAATGTCTACATTTGACTACAGCAAAAACATTCAATGAAAATTGAATTCACAACAAAGACAGCACACAACATACATGGCAAACGTGGCCTGGGGATTATCTTTGCTTTAGGGGTAGATTTAAATCACATTAATTTCATTTGATTCAGTGATTCATGCTGAGTATGCTCCCTATTCTTGTCTCTTTTTTATGTATATAAATTATTCAAAAAAACCCCACTCCTCCCTCTGCTTCTCTCAATATTTATGCTACTATACTAGTTGAAAATATTTATTTTTTGTCATCTCTATCACAGGGCATTGGACATGAGCTCACCAGGTTGGTATGTTATGTGTCTTTGTACATAAGGCTTTGAAACTTCCTAATATTGACTTCATACTAAAAACCAGTGTTCGGTAGAGCCATCATTTCCCCATATAGGGCTGTCTCTGGGAAATGGTGCTGCAATACAGTCCATAAACATTGCCACCGGTTTACCCCATCAGATGGGCTATGTAAATGACACACATGGTGTTGAAATGTTTCAGAAAAAAAAAAGCAAACATAGGAGATGGATTTAAAGCCAGTGGGTCGAAGTGCAACATCATGATGTATTTTGAATGAGTGAGATCTTTTAGGCCTTTTACCTTTCCACGTGTGAAGGAAAGTAGTGTCGCTAGTGGACTGCTGCTGTTAGTCCGTAATCCCAGTAATCACCCGCACGCTCAACCTGGTGGTTTAAAAGCAAGCTTTATTAGCCAGCCGGCGGCGGACCTCTTACAGTTGGTCCTGAGATCCGTGCCGCCTGAGGAGAGGTTCGTGTTTTTATAGATGACTGCAACTTTCCTCATTAAACATTATCTACAACTACCATTATTTACGACTAATCCTCCCTTCATAATTCTGTTTGGCAAGTTCAGAATCTTATCTCAAGGTCGCAAGGAGTAGGATATGGTATCCTGTTAGTTCTCATCCTTGACTGTAGCAAGCTATATTTACAGAAGCAGATGGCAAAGTTAGCTGTAGATTACCTAGCCTATACCTTTATACTTCATTAGTGTGCAAGCTTTTTACAGAAGCAGAAAGCGTTTTACAGAACGCTACCCTGTTAACCCTTTATAGGTCTTACACTGCATAACACACCACTGTGGAACGTGCACATAATTGCTACAGCCAGCTTTGTGTTGGCTCTTGTCAAGTCCTTTAAGTGGAGCTGGCAGTAATATGGCAGAGCTGTTGCTTTCAATAGTCTCCCCACCAGCAACTGGCCCCTGGCCCCTCTGCCAGCAGGCACATGTCAGATGTTAACCTGGGCAGGTGCCACTAGCCTTGCAGTTGTATGAGCTTCTTATGGCACATGGCAGAACTTTCTTCTCCCAGCTCATCCATACTGAGATGGCCTGAGATGGGACTGTTATGTCCGTTTTCCGAATATGGAAGTAAGGAGACAAAGACCATCAATTTGATTCGCAAATTTAATAGTTTCCAAAATTTAAAATTAAATAGTCTCAAAAATTTAAGATAATTGACAAATTTAATAGCAGCAAGATAATAAGACAAAGTTACCAGCTAGCTGGGGTCCGGGCTCTTCCCACGCAGGGGTCCCACCAACGGACCCCGAACAGAGTGTGAGCAGACCTTTTATATACTTTAAGCAACCGCCTTACTCCCTCTTCTTATCCCCTCCCTTTCCCATTTGTTCCTGTATCCTGTTTATAAAGTTCTTATCTTATCGTTCTGTCTTCTGTGAGGTATGCTGCAGTCTCGACATCTTTATGGCATCGTCTATCATTCATGGTATGCTGCAGTCTGGTCAACTTTATGGCATCGTAAACAAATTCTGTCATTCATGGTATGCTTCAGTATTGACATCTTTATGTCAATGTGAGCAAATTCCATCATTTAACTCTTTCGACTCTTCCGGACTTTGCTTGGGACTAGCTGGTGTTGCCATGCAGCCTGGTGTGCTTTCCAGCAGACCGTCTGTCCATAGAGTTGTCATATCCCCAACCTTCCCCTGGGAAAAAAAAAAAAAAAGGGAATTTATTTTCTTTTCAAGGTGCCTTTTCCTTTCTTTTTTTTTCTTTCCCTTTTCGTGTCTGCCAGTGGAGAGGCCCAGGGGCTTGTGGCAGCAGCGGGATGGAATTGCAGCCCGGCCCCGCCCCGCACTGCGGGCTTCAGGCCTATGTGCAGCGGGAGCAGGACAGCCCCAGTGCGGCGTGGCGGCATCGCCGCTTTAAGGTGGTGGCGCATGCAGCGGGTGGGAGGGGGAGGTGAGGGAGTTGAGTTCATCCGAGGACACAGTCCTAGTTCTCAGAAATCTCTTCACTGATGGAACATCTCGCTCCCATTACTGCAACTGAACAAACTGCCCTAGATCAGATGCTGCCGGGCCTGCCTCCAGCTCGCTTGCTGTGCCCCACGTGAACCGTGGCCGGTAGCCAGGCTCTGTGGCCATCGGTGCCACTGCCTCGGGTTCTCTCCTCAGGTCACCTTCGCAGTTCCTGTCATTCAGCGCAAATGTGGAGTCGTCCTGTCCCTTTCAAGTTTGGGGCTTTGAGTGTGTAAGGCCTATAAAGGGTT
>VWPW01030384.1:0-11552 GCA_013389825.1 Crypturellus undulatus | reverse complement strand
CGAAACCAAACCCACAGCCTGCAAACACTCGTGGCCACAGCACAGCATTCCCGGGATCGGGAGGATGCCTGGAGTGCTCCATGGAGACGGCTGGAGTTATCCAAGCTCTTTGGCATGGAAAAATGCAGGAACTCCATCGTATCCCCAGATGTCAGGAAGCTTCAGAGAGAGCATTAAAACAGTCTCGCATGTACGTAAAGTAGATCAGACACCAAGCTAGAACGGTTAAGGAAAATCATACTGGAACTATCCTGTCAGTCTGTCTGGTTTTTCCTTATGAAGACTGAAATGTCGGATGAAAATATGTCAAACTTAAGCAAATGCAACATACATTTGTTATAAGGGTAGATTACCTTCCCAATTAAATTTAGCAAGTGATGAGCTGGATTCTTCATCACGTTTGAATCCATTTAACCTCCTAAAAATTGTATTCTAGCTTAATTAGAAGAGATGAGGCTCACATTGGAACTGCTGAAGTGTCTATGGCGCATATAATGCAGCTGATCCTAATAGTCCCTGTTGGGTTTTGACTCAATGATCTCGAAACCTGGGCAGTGAGTGCTCATGTAACATATATTCCATTCCTGGGTTGAAGATTTCAGTCTCCGGGGCACTCAGCAAGCCTTTGGAATGGTCTTTTATAGGTAAATTTTGCACGTTGAAGTGATGGAAGGGTGAAGA
Organism: Crypturellus undulatus; assembly: GCA_013389825.1. Taxonomy (NCBI): domain Eukaryota; kingdom Metazoa; phylum Chordata; class Aves; order Tinamiformes; family Tinamidae; genus Crypturellus; species Crypturellus undulatus. Next base: position 10,871 of record VWPW01030384.1, on the reverse strand, counting down.
CCGGGACCGGAGGTATTTGTGGTGTGGTGGCACCAAGTTCAACTCATGGAGAACAGCTGGGACAAAATGTAGTTTGAAGTGTAACTGCGCCCACCATACCTCATGTTCTGAGGTTATTCTCAAATGATTTTATCCTCTGTTTCATTTCAACCCTTCCCCAAAGCTTGTATCATCAGGCAGCACTACAAACTTTGTGCTGAAGTCTAGCGATGAACCAAGACAGACCAAGAACGTCTTAGTGGGTAACCCCGTATCAATTGGGGACCACAGGAGCATGCGCTCAAGTAGGGGACTATATCGAGTGATGGATCCCCCCAAAAGAGCTAATGGAAAGAGCTAAATGGTCTGGGGCAGGCGAGGGTTCCTGCTCTAGCAAAAGACGAGAGCAACAATCTGCAATGACACTCATTAATCTTGATAGTAGTTTTAATAATAGCAGACTTTCCCTCTTGATGTCATTTCTGCTGTGTTACATTCTTTTCATTATACAAAAAAAAAAGGTTAATTGTTCAAAGTTACCCTTAAGGAATAAAAAGTAAGGTTAAGGATGATATCTAGCTTCCGATGCTCGGCTTAATGGCCAACACAAGCCAGTGGAGTTTCATTAGGCAAGAGAGAGGAGAACCTGGGGAGCAATGCACAGGCAAGGCTGAAGACGGAGGAAAAGAGAAAGAAAAGTCTGAGCAAATGGGTCGAATCACAGGCAATTAACACAAAAAAAGGGATAACATCACAATACGCCAAGCACAGTGCTGACTTCTGAGCAATTAGAGGCAGAAATTGCTCTAACGCGCTATTTCCCGTTTCACTCAGCGCAACCTCGACATCAATAATCTTTATTTCTCGCTTGGTTTTGTTGAAGCCCTCAAGTAAATCCTATGGGGAAAATAGGAGGTAGGAGGGGAAAAAAAACAAAAACAAAAACAAAAACACACAAATATATTAGCTGCATCAGGCCTAGTAGTTATTTATTGGAGAACCACTAATGGCGAGTGGTGCAGAGGGGGAAGAGATGGGACGCTCTCCAATGGAGCCTGGAATGAAATCCATCACGGAAGGTTTAACTTCTTGCTTCTGTTTCTCCTTTTCCCAGGGCTGGCGTGGCCATTCTCCCCCTCCACTATCCACCCTCATTCCTTTAGAGCTGCCGCTCCAAGTTACCATCGGGATCTGCTTCTCCGTGTCCCTTCCCTCTCCGTCACATCTTCTTGTCTGTCAGCACTTGGGCCAAGTTCTCCCACATCATTCCGCTTGCCGTAGGCTCCAAATTAAGCCAGATCATCCCTCTTGTCACTCACGGACCATGTTGAGCTTTGCTGGCGTTTCCTTCATTCTGAACCACGTTTTCCTTCCTTCCGTTGGCCCTATATTTACCACCTTCCTGTTTTATGAACCTCTTGGGGGTTCAAAATCTCCAACCACCCCAGCTAAAAAACAACCCCCAACTGCCTCCCATCGCCGTCCTCCTACCACATTGCTGATGGGGATAATTTCAGCAAGCTTTAAGATATTTATGCCCAGTCAGAAGCACCGAGGGAGATGCTCCTGTTTCTACACGTAGCAGTTGTCATTATTCATTGCGATTCTCCAAATTCTTTCATCAAAACAAGCCGCCCTCTTCGTCATCTGCCAGCCCGGGGAAGCGAAGCCCCCCAGGGAGCTCATGCAGCCTCTGAACTGCTGTCTCCCATGCGCCTTTATTCTATATTTTCATAAAAATAAAAGAGAAGCTGCTTTATCAGGGAAAAAGCATGAAACCTTGTGAGTGCAGACAGAGACAGAGGAATAATAATAATTAAAAAGGCTCAACTCATTGAGGGGCTCAAGAAGCAGCACATCGTGACCCTCACCGCTGCCTCTGGGCGGGAGGCTGCATTTTTCCAGTCGTACCCAGGAGCTGGATGGAGCCCACACGAGGTGCAAACCTCCAAATGAGCATTTAAAACCCCAGGTCTTTCCCCTGAAGCAGGAATTCCATGTGAGTTTCAAGGGTGGCGGGTAATTAGCTTAAGCCGATGCACGGTTCCGTGATCGGATTTAGCCACAGGACCTGTCGGCAGCGTCGCCCGTGTGATTTATACGTGGACGAGGGCAGAAAGGAGCTACCGCAGGAGTTAGGGGACCCAAGCGCAATGATAATCGCATGAAAATGCCCTTAGGAGACAGGAGGCACTGGGAAAATCCAGGATCTCCCTGGATCCTGGGAAAATCCAGGATCTCCATGAAAAGGTTGTTGATGTCACGCTGAAGCACATCTATACTACCAAATATCAAAATATTCATAGTGAAGCATAGGTAGTAATCTTCCTTTTTGTGTTATTTTTTCCAGTGCATTTTTTTCCCCCTTCCGTACTTTTTCTCTCTGATTTTTTAAAGGGAAAAAGGGATAATTATATTACTGCCCCCTCCTCCCAGCTGACTGCACTGCCGAGCACGACTGGTTTTCCCTCCTGTTTGCTGGTTCCTGGATCATCTCCCGAGAGGTTTATTGTATAAACCAGACCTGCAGAGAGCTGCAAACTCCCTGCTCCGCGTCTGCCAGTGCCTGCTGACTAGAGGAACCCAAAGTTTGGCCCGAGGCTGTTTACCCAGCGCCGAGGAGCTTTCCAAACCCCTCACGCTGATGAGAGCCGAGCGCTGCTCGGTCCCCGCGCTCTGCACACAGGGTTCACTCCGCTCGCAGCCAGGAACCGTCCTCTGCTCCCAAAGAACTAATTGGAACAGCTCCCAGCAGCAGCGAGGAGCAGGGAGGCTCGTCAGCATTTCCTCCAAACCCTCTTTCTGAGGAGATTTTTAGCTCAGTCTTTTAAATTCCTGCCTCAAACTTACTGTGAAGCTCCTCGTGGCGGGCACTGTTTTTTCCCAGATATGGATTGAACGGCCCAAATGGATTATTCTAGACACCTTTAGATAAATTTAGCCAATGACACGGCGGTTTGGACCAAATTTCAGAGGGGAGCTGCACCTGATGATTTTCCTTTTAGCATCTTTGCAGAAAAAGAGCCGCTAATGGAATTTTTGAAAAGAATTAATGCTGTGTGTGCATTTGCTCTCTCCTTCCCTATTACACCTTGTATTGCCCAGGAATCTTCTTTCCATGTTCCTGAGCAATATCGTGTATTAATTTAAAAGCATTTCCGACAATTCTGTTGCATCAGCAAGTACAGACGTGGGTGCGTGACCATAAGGACACAGGCAGCAGGTTTCATAAAGAAGTGAAGAGCACTGAGCCCTCCCTGGAGGTCCTGCTCTTCCACCCACTATGCAGGATCAAAGTCTGTGTTCTTAATTCCTAAATCTGGGATTTTAGTTAGGAAGAGGGAGAAATTGCGGTGCATGGCCACCAATTTGCCCTGCTCAGACAGCAAGATGGTCCTTCCAGCAGTGACACTTGGTAACTAGCAGCTAGACCCAGCTCGTGCCAAATGATGTTCCCCATTCACCTCCTAAACTGTGAGACTTGCTCTTTAATGAACCGTCGGAAAAGTAAATGAAAACCTCCAGGTGTGAATTCCAAATGAAAGCCTCTAATAGCAAAAATAAAAAAAGATATATACCAAGAAATTAGAGTCTATTAATAACACAAAGAGAATTAAGGGGTGGAAATTCAGATCTAAGGCAGAGAACAGGCTGAAGTGGCGTTGCCTTTGGCAAGCGGAGCCAGAAGAGCACGTATTTAATAAATACGTGTGTGTAGAAGCAGAGCAATCCAGAAGGATTCTAGGTGGCCGGTTATCCCTAGGCAGCTCTTCCCTGCCCCGTGGGTTCCCAAGAGCTCCCGATGCTCCAGGGAGCATCCGAGTCCATGGAAATTCCATTGAGAGCCAAAGCAAGGCAGGATGAGCCCCGTTTTTCCCTTTGGACGTCCTCCATCCATGGTGACGGCCAAGGCCATGTACAAGCCGAGGTGACTAATGGGGCTGGCCACGGCGTCCAGATGGCCAAGAGCGATCGGCTGTTTTGAGAAGAATCCACGGGCGATAATTTGTTCCCATAAGCGATGTGACAAACAATTATGAATAAGGAATGAAGCAATAAAAGTCGCATCCTTCTTACAGATATTTTGGGGAAGGAGAAGAAGGTTAGATTATTCGTATAAATGACTTTCGAGGAGCAGTTTGGCCAGCTGCAGTCATAACAAATAGGGTGATGTATTGCCCCATTGGGTGGCCATTAAAAAAGCTAGCAGAGAGAAAATAACACGCATGCAGCAAGGCAGGCATCACACGACACGAGTCCTCATAGGAAATCAGTGGTTAGAGTAAGGAGAAAGCAATTTGCTACAGTTCTGAAATGAAGCGATGGGCTCGCACCAAGCTATATGTTGAATACAAAGTTAAGGTTCTCAACCTGCAGGTTCATAAAGGCAGCCCGAGATTCCCCTAACGGAGCACATCTGCCTCCATCCAAGATGTTCACTGCCTTGACGGTCTTCTGCCTTCGGAGACTTTCTTTCTTCCAGAGGCTTCTTGAATCCCACGCTGAGGATTATTTCTGTCTTTGCGCCTCTGTTCTTCAATGAGCCGCGTTTATCAAATTCATGAGATTATCCTGAAAGCAAGGCCAAGCCTTCTCAGCTGTATAAATTAAATGTGTTTTTCTCCCCGTTGCAACAACAGAGCAGCGACTCTTCCAAAAGGAATGTCTGTAGTAAGGGGGAAAAAACGCCCAACTGCATCTCTAATCTAATTTAAATTTTGTGATTAATACCCATCTCTTTTCATAGCCAGCTGTGTGATGCTTATCTATGTTATACATTTTTTAAAGCTACCAACTGCATGGATTTTTCTTCGAGGAGAATTAATCACATCCCTGAATTGGCGGGTATAGTTAGGAAAGAATCAGTCCTAACAAGCTCGGAGCGCCGGCGTCGTTCGGCTTTGTGGAGGAAAGCCAAGCTGGCAAATCAGTTTTGTCTCTCAAAGAGAAACGCTTGCCATGTCTGAGGCTAGGGGAGGATTAATCAGATGTGGAGATAAATGCGAAAGCGAAGACGAGCAAGGAAGATTTTAATGGGAAAAACTGTGCTTTGAATCAGTTTGAGAGGGGAAGTTGGGTGTCGTTACGCGGTCACTGCTCCCATCACCCGGCGCAACGGACTCGGAGATATTTACCCTATAGAGATAAATAAATATAGACACATTTCTGCATCTCCAGTGGAAAATGTCTGTTTGGTTTCCACTTGAGCTCTGGATAACCGCTCGGACAGACGGGGTGATGCTGCTGCGGTCCGGAGCAGTGTCAGACGCTGCCTCCGCTTGAGCATCAATTTCTAGGGACCACTTTTGGGTATAAACAGCCTCGGTAAATAGGCATTTTTGGATCACTTCATTCTGCACACAACACACTCTCTGCAGCCCTTAATGCGTCATTTAAACACTCTCCGAGCCGGCAATGCTCTGCTAATTTCCTTAATTCAGCCACACACTCAGAAATGTTCATTTTCTTTCGATGCTGCTTATAAAAATGGAAATGCTCTTCGGATCACCAGCGGCTTCAGGGACGGCCGATTCGGAGGGCTCTTAGCCACGCTCCCAGGAAACAGTTTGGTCTGATGGCTTCGCAAAAAGCTTCTCGTGGGCGCAGCAAGTTGCAGGGTTTGGACCCCATTACCCCAAAGAGAAATACCACCAAGTGTACTTCTAAATTGGACCTGAAGGCAGGCCCGTTTGCCCTCTACAACAGGCATTTAAAATCCCATTTATTTCCCCCTCTCTTCTTTCAGGATGGTTTTCTTTGAGCAAAACTTGGTGCATTGGATAACACCGTTCCCTCTTCATTGGCTCCAGCTTGTTGTTCTTATGGCACGAAGCCAGAGTATGCAGGTCCTCCCAGCTTCTAAATCACTGTATATATTAAATATCACCGCAGCACCGTAACTGTTATTTTCTACAACACAGAACACAGTCAATCCCTGCTCGCGTGGAAGCGGTTTGAAGAAACATTAACTTCTTACACGCTGTAGAAATGCTTAATCTCTGTTTCCAGAGGAAGAAGCAGGTATGAATTCATCACGCCCTGTACCACATTCTCCTTCTACAATAGCTATTATGAACGCAGATTAAAAAGCACTGAACTTACGAGCGGAATGAATGGGCTAAAACATGTGTTTTCCCATTGACTTCCTCTGTCTTCCTTAATGTCTCCTCCGCGCTTGTTTATGAATCTTCAGCGCTCAGCAAACTCACGGGCATCTTAAAGACACTGCAGCCTGGCAAAAGCATTTAATGTTGCTTTATTCATTAAAAGTGAAGTTATTTGGGAGGTTATTTGGGAACAAACCAGCGGCATGAGTTCACGAGCTAGAAAAAGGGACAGAAATTCCCTTGAGCGGCATCTGAGAGCCCCCTTATCCTGCTGAAAGTCACAGTGTATCAGGGCATCCCGAAAGGCTGCATTTAACCATGACCAAACAGAAAAGAATGACAAAAGCTGCTTTATAATCCAGTCCGACCCAATCTCTGTGTTTCTAATGCAAATAGAAGCCATTCAGCAAGGCACATTATAAAGAAAGCCTTTCTGAAAGCATTCTTATCTGCCAAGATGGATCTTTTTATTGAAGGTGCTTTGTGGGTTTTTTTTTTTTTTTCCTTTTGGGTAATTTCTAGCAGAGAGGCTGGTAAGTGAGTTTATATTACTTACTAAAAGCCAAGCAGGGGTGAATTATGGGTGCAGTCACATCAAATATCTGCCTCTCTGCGCTGAGTCTTTGTCTTTAATATCTCACGTGAGCACCCTTTGATTTGTAACGCGGAATTGCTCTTTGAAAAATAAATTATCCCTCAATCACAAGGCTTGACTTCCTCACGGTTACAAGCTCCACGAGCAGGGCCGTCACTCGCCTCCTAAGCTCTCGCGACAGGCAGGTTTTTTTTCCCAAATAAACCACCAGAAACAAAGGAAAAGAGAAGTCTCGAGTTCATGGGGTGTCATATATCAAAGGTTCATTTTGCAGCAAGGTTGATCTCAAATTGTGCTCAAAGATGCTCCTCTGCTTGCGGATGTTCAAAAGGAGCCTTCAGAGAGACCCTCTTGGCACTTCAGAGCTTTCCAGGGGAGAGCAGGGCTTGAAAGAAAATATATGGGGATAAAACCTCATTTCCTACAACGAGAACGGAGCCAGTTGCCCTATGGGTCTGGCATCGCCTCTATGCACCATCTATAGATGCTGCAGCAGAAATGAAGTTAATGTAAACTCTGCATAGGGTTTATATCAGACTGACCCAAGATGAAGGAGTTGGGCACCAAGTAGAGTGAAATTCCAAGCAAACCCATGAGCAGATTCCTGTTTTATAGCAGCATGCCCATGCCCTTCCCTGATGCTGTAGTTATGTATGGGAATAACATTTTTATGTGGAAAGGAACGACACACGTCAAGTGACATTCATGGGGAGAAGAGGGAAAAGAGTCATGTAATGGTCACCTCACCTAGGGTATTTCCCAAAGAAAATTAGACAACCTGGTGGTGGTTGTGTTAAGGTAATACGAAAAGCTGAAGAGGTTAAAGTAGAGTAAAATAATTACTGGTATTCTTAATTGCTGACATCTGGAGTTATTACCATTATTATGACAACTATTAATTAAATGAAAATAAGACGGCATCCCTTTCCTCCCGTTCTGCACAAATCATGGAAGCGAAAAGAAGATTTTAGGCTGTCACGGGAGCAGAGCAGTGGGCAGCAGGCGACCTGCACTAGCAGCCTAGAGGAGTAAAGAACAGCTTAAGTGCAAGGAATAGCACATTTTCCTTCATCTTTTTAAGGAGGTTTTTATATCTGATTCCTTTTTTTTTTTTTAATTGATTTTCTCTTCAATTTCAGTGCTATTTTCTATCTTTCTCCCTTTCTTCTCCATTGCTTGTTCACTTGCAAGAGCCACCAGAGCTGTTGAAAGGTTTTCAGCACGCAGGTCACCGTCTGGCAAGCAGGTTCCTCACCCTTTGCTAAATTCTTAATAAGAAATTCAGGAATAGCAACGTTTCCTTGTTCGCTCTTATCAAGACAAACGTTTCTGATTACTGCTATACGGGGCTTTGTTGCAACCGTTCAACATTTACATTATCAGGCATTTTCCTATCAGTGTTTCTACCTCGTCAGTTCAAATGCGTTTTGTCCCCATGGTGTAATTTCCTGGAGTCTCCTTGCAGGTTTTTTCCCCCCTTTTAGGGCTAAATTAATAAGTTTTGCTTGCTAAAAGAAAACACCAGCTCCACAATTGCATCCATTTGGTGAATGCAGCTGAAAGAGATTCAGCAGTTCGACGTGACCGAGCAGTTTCTGACAAGATACGAGGGAAGAGGCGCTTTGCAAGATGTCCTTTTAGCCAGGGGATCGTATAAGAACTGCTGCAATGCAGAAACCCAAGCAAGACTTTGTGTTAATGTTGCATTTTCCTGTGTTTTCAAATTTTCAATTTTTCTGTCTCTTTTTTTCCACCTTTTCGTTCACTTCCCAAAGGTGACCCTGATGGAAAGCTCCTCTCCTGCCTGCGTTGACTCCTCTGCTCTTTTCCCATGGTCTGACACTCGGTTTGCATCGCGGGGCTGCAAGCTGAGCCAGCTCACCCCAGGCAGCCCCGGGCACACTTACACCAACGCTCAAATCCGTGAAGTCACTTAAAGAAAAGGCTTTTGAGCAGCCCCACGAAAACGCCACTCTTCCCACAATAAGAGTTTGCTCCATGCTCAGGTCATTATTTTGCTTCCAACTTGGCAGGCGATTTCCAAGAGGCTCCCGCTGCCGCCCTTTGACGAGGTTTAACCTAAAACTTTGCTGCAGATCTGAGGTTTGGTGAAACTTCAATTTGCGGAGGTTTTGCCTGCCTGGATTGAAAGTGGCCAGGCAAATACCCGAGGAGAAGCAGGCTGCCCGCTTATTGGCATAAATATCTGGAGTAAAAGGGACGCGCAGTCGTGCACGCTCCGGATTGCATGGCCACGTCCTGCCTTGACGTGACTCTGAGAGCCCCTTCTGAGAGCTCCTGCTTCCACAAAGCAGCAAAAGGCAGGTTAAAAAAAGGCATCTCCCACTGCTACAGGAGCAGATGCGCTTAACGTCGGGATGCTGCAACCCGCCCAGGTTTGCTGCATCCCGCAGGAACGCGCTGCTTCGCTGCAGCAAAAGGATTTTTGTGGAGACCTGCTGCCTTCAGCTAAACGTTTTGGGGTGATGAAGGGGACCAAAGGAATCCAGATGCAAACCTGGGATTCCTCCTCCCTGTCCTGTGCCCTCCGTGTTGCCTCCTGTTGCCTTCCCATCCTTTGCAGCCCTAGGGAGGGCTGCTCCCTCTCCTCCCCGGCACCGCCGCTGCCCTGTGCAATGAAATATCCTGGACTTGCTCATTATTTTACCTCCCTGTAGCACACGGGTCGGCTCGCTCCTTGTCTCGCAGCTCTGCTAATGAACGGGGGAGCTCCCGACCTCGTCCTTCCCCTGCCTCGCGCCTACCTGGCAAATCACAGCACATGAGAGAGCTTCCTCGGAGCGCTCACTGCAGCTCCGAGCAAAATCCTATTGATTTGCGCAGAAAACACCTGTCACTGCCCACAGCTGAGGCCATGGGAGCTTTTTATTTGATTTTGTAGGAAAGCAGAACCCAGAATGTGGCAAAATGGCAGCATCTTTTTTTTTTTTTTTTTTTACAAGATGTACTTTACACCAATGAAATTAAGGGCTAAGAATAAATACTAGAGAGGAATATAAGAATCTAAGATTTAAAATAATCTCTACGTACAGTGAAAAACCACTTCTCCAGCAGTTTCACTCTTCTAGGTGTATTTAGTTTCATTCCTCAGGCTGCTTCCAGCCAGGACACGCTCTGTGGGATTTCCTACTCCGAAATGGCAGCGATGTTTTCCCACCCCTCCTTAACGCTGTGTGTAAATCCCTTGATTTAACAGTTGCTGTAGTAATATTTCTAATTTTCTGCAGCAAATCAGATTGGATTGGATCTCAGGCAAGTCTATTTACTTGTTCTGCAATGAGACCAGCCCCTCCGTCACAGAAAATCTCCCCGTGCCAGTGCAATACAGCCCGGTAAATCCCGGCTTTGTTTCCGCGGAGCAGCCCGTGCTGCAGGCTCTGCTCTTCCTTGCGGATATTTCCACCCGCAATTCACAGCTAACAGCTGATCTAATTCCACGCGGGGAAATAAATGCGTTCGGATAAGGGGAGAGGGGAGTAATTGAGTTAAGATCTGGCCGGGGCGCCGCAGCGGAGATCGGATCGGCTCTCCACGTGCGTTGCTGAAATTGCCGCTAATGACTCGGGATGAGTGAGAAATGGGCTTTATCTTGCTCTGCTCCGAGCGCTCCTCCAAGGCACCGGTTTTCGGTGCTAATTAGTTAATTGGGGCAGGGAAGGGCTGTGGTGGAGCAGCCGCCTTCTCAGAACTGGCCACGATGGGGTGGGATGTTCCTTCTGCATCCACGTGGATAGGGCTGGTGTTGACCCCACGGCTCTGCCCGGCCAGGAGCAGCTCGTGCGGCTCTTGCGCATCCCGAGGATCACAATTTTTCACATTACTCGTTGAGATTTGCCTCGCTCTGTGCATTTTACACCCCTTCTCTGCACCCCTGGGAGCCTCCTCTCGAGGGCTTTGCCTCTCATCAGGGCACGAAGTGCTGGTAACGCTCCCCCATCTCCCCCACTGCGATGAATCCTGCACAACCTGCACGCAAGAGCCTTCACTAGCAACTGCCCCCTGCAAAATACACTTCTCTGTGCATTTTTGGGCTGTTTTCTGCAGCGTATACAGACCCATATACATTGAACGCATATACTGACTCATATGCATCGTACTCATATAGAATACGATTCACGGGAACTTGCCCAAGCAAGGCAGCCCAGAGCAGCCCTTCAGCTCCAGCAAAT
>VWPW01030383.1:0-26572 GCA_013389825.1 Crypturellus undulatus | reverse complement strand
CGGGAGGGCAGGGTAGAGCGGGGCGCGCGTCGCCGCCCGCCGCGTTAACGTGCGCGGATCACGTTCACCCACAGCTACACAGCACGCGCGGGGCGCCGCAACCGGCGCGCGGAGGGCTGCTGCTGCGGGCGCCCGCGCTGCCGCCGCTGCTGCCGCGCACGTTCACACTGCAGCCCGGCCAGGGCAGCGCCGGCTCCAACGGAGAGCACAACCGCGGCCTCCCGCGCGGCCTGCGGGCCGAGCCTCCCGCCGGGGCAGCGCCCAGCGCTGCGCCTGCACCGCGGCCGGTGCGTCGGGGGAGCCCCCCTTGTGAGGGGCTCTGAGGAGTGTTCCTGCACGTGAGCGGGTCCGCACTCAATTACAGCTTATGGGGTTAGGGAAACCAGGAAATGTTTGGCCTGTAACATCTGGCGCTGGCTGCTGAAACGCTTCCACCAAGAATGAAATGTGGGAGCAGTTTTCTGACAGGCCAGCAGGCTGCTAGGGAAGAGGCTGAGTGTGCTGTGCACAACGCAAAGCTCGGTAGAAGGACTTCAGAGAGCTCATACACAAGAAAAAAATACTACGTTTTCTTATGTCACAGTGAGAAATAATTCTATTTAAAAACGGGAAATGTTAAGATGCGTGCAAGAAACTTATGCACACAGGATTTTTTAAATTAAAGAGCAGGATAGATGAGAGGTGTCATTACAGGAGTAACCACAAGAACTATTAAGGTTAGTGGAAGCTGTGACTGAATCTTGGGTGCATTTCTTTGAAAATTCTCCTTCTGCCTTAAGCTTTGAAGACAAAGGTCACAGACTTTTATCACTAGTGTAACAGGTACATTTTCAGCTATAGTGTAAAACAAATCCCTCATTAACAGCAGTGGTAAGAATTCTCCCTTTGTTGATCAACTACAAAGAGAAGAAGTGTGGGGAAGAAAGGTAATGGAACTAAGTAGTTTATTTCAGCAGTGTGTTCTTCATATGTCTGACAAGGGTCCAGAAAAGGAGAGGTAGGAAAAAGGATGGGAGCAGTGAGGAGTCTGTTGGCTATTTTCAAATTATACAAAAGTGGGAGGAGAAGGGGGAGACACAAGGAAGGAGCACTGCGTAGTTGGGAAGGAGGGACCATGTTCCTTAGCCTTGCTGAATTCTTGAAACGTAGCTTGGTTTTGCACTTAACCTTCAGATGCTGAGAGCTTTCTGGAGGACACCCCCCAATCAGAGTACGCAACTGCCCATAGCACAAGGCACATGCGCCCAAGGGAACGCAGAGACGGAGCAGGAAGGGGTACATCTGCTCTGTGATCTGCTGAGGATTGCTGGCAGAGCAGACCCCAAGGCCACATCTGGTGCTCCGTCAAGTTATGTGTTACTGGAATTAAAATATCTGTTACTAGCCGAAAACTAGGTAATGTTATGATAGTGGTAGGTCCTTGATTAAACAGCGGCATCTCCTGTGTGGTTTGACCAAAGCATGTCATCTCAATGTCACTAGATGGTTTGCTTTTCAGTTACTGTAAGATAATACTAATCTTGAAACCTTGGGAAACAATCACATGCTTTTTTTTCTTTTCTTGCCAGAATCGGAGACTGAGGTGTGCTGTGTAGAGCGGTTGAACTGAGGAGCGATGGAGCAGTACACAGCAAATAGCAACAGCTCCACAGAGCAGATTGTTGTGCAGGCTGGGCAGATTCAGCAACAGGTATGGAAAGTTAATCGGAATGGCTGAGCTGGCATTCCCAGTGCTTAGCTATAAACTTTTCTGTACTTTTCTGTTCATATGTCTATTCCACAGAACCAGCAGGATGCTTCCTGATGTGAGCTGGGTGTATGTTTATCGGACGTATGTTACCAATCAGTGGTCTTGTTTGACAATGAAATCTATGTGTTTTTAATCTCCATTAATTTAACAGAGTTAGAAGTATGTCAGTTACGAAGTATTGGTGGAGTAGGGACTTCACAAATTGGCAGGGATATGTGGCAAATAGCAAAAACTTCCTTTGTTTTGTTACATCTGATGTTTTAATTCAGAGAATTTTCTTTGTTTAAGCCATGCAAATGAATGAGACACCATAGCTTATATTTGTAGTAAGATGATACACTTGCTTTGTTATCACTCTGTTCAAGTGTTTGATGGGAATAGGCTGCAACCAACATTCTCCCGCTGAATTTAGTGGAGATTGACTCTTTCAGCAAGAACAAGATTATAGTTGAGTCTAAAAAATAACAGGTTAAAATTGCCAAAAATTCTGGTACTGCTTTCAGCAGGTGACCAAAGATAAAGCATTTGATTTTACTGGTATTTTTAAGTAGATGGAAGGTAAAAACATACTTTAACTTGTTGAATTTTTAGTATATGTTCTCAAATGCTCTTCTGTGTTGTACTGCAAGAGAAACTTTTGAATCAGCCAATTGTAGTTCAGCTTTTACAGACGTCCTTCATCTCCCAAATGCTAACGTAGTTAACACAGATTATTTTGGTACTCTTACTAAAGAGGCTAAAAATAGACAAGGCTTTCAGATTTAACTGCTCTTTCAAATTCACAGATTGTCCTTCAAGGTCAGTGGTGGAATATTTTGATGTGGGAGTTACACAGATGAATCTTAGTCTGTAGTTATCTGTGTCACTGCCCTGCACACGATGGAATTTATGGCCTTCACTGGTCAGACAAAAATCTGGAATCCCTTCACCATAAGAAGTTCAGACAGTGAAAGGGAAGCCTAAGTAGAAAGGTCACATTCTAAAACAGTGAAGCAAATATTTTAAATTCAAAAAAAAAAAAAAACAATAGTCGTGTAACTCATCTTTGTTTAGGGTTGTGGCAGCTGTCAATGTGCGTATGAAGTTTTGCTGGTGTTCCAATCTTAGGTTTGCTAAACATATCCATGTACCTTCTGTTCCAAGAGCAGTGTATGTGAATTTTAAATCTATCCTCATGCAGCAAAGTGTCTCTCTTCCAAGCTGTGCATTTGCGTGTTTCAAGCTATTCCTGTTCCTATTCCCAGCAGCAGGGTGGTGTCACTGCTGTCCAGCTGCAGACTGAGGCCCAGGTGGCATCCGCCTCAGGCCAGCAAGTCCAGACCCTCCAGGTAGTGGTGATCTCTCTAATTGTGTTTGTGAGCACTGCATGACTCTCCCCATCACCACATATCTAATGCTGTGTTTCTACCAGGGTTTGAAATAGGGACAGGAAAATTTGTGGCCAAAGCAGCTGTGCTTTTGTGCTAATTGTTCTTGAAGAAGAGGTTATAGCTTTTCCTTGCATCTCAAATGGATGTCAGAAACCCTAATACATTCATTAATTTCTGCTGCTGCATTTATGAAAGTGAACTGAAATGGAACTCGAACAGAAGTAACATCCTGCAGTGCAGAGAGGTAACTCAAGAGATACAGCCCCAGTACAATTTCACCAATAAAAGATTTTTGCTATCCAGTGTGATAAGATCTTTGCATCTATACTGCATGGAAAGAAGCCAGGGATACAGTGGGTGACTTCCAGCCCGAAGAGTGAAACTTCTTCATCTCTGGTTATAAAAGGCAGCTGAGGGTCTTATTAGATCCTGTGGGATTGAGATACCTGATTTCTTACTTAAAATTTGGGCAACACAGGAAAATCCAGGAGTCATTTATCGTAACAGTAAATATGTTACAGATTGGAAAGAAAGGTAAGATTATTTCAAACCCTGATGTGTTTTGATGCAAGTTTCTTGCAAACTTCATCTCATTAGATCATGCAGGAAGCTTTCAAAGGAGTTGAGAAAGCCTGGACAGTTCTAGCAATTTAGTAGAGCTTTCTTCACTTGGTATTTTGTTTTAATTTGTGTATTTGATTTTTAAACTCTTCAGAAGGAAATTCTGAAAGGCTAGAATGGTCTTGCCAGATATGAAATTAAACACAGCATTTTTTATGTTCAGAATTAAAATAGAAAAAAAAAATGGCTGACTTGGATTGCTTGGACTCTGAGGCCTCCTAGTCTCATACTGCAATGTTTGCTTTCCTGTTGCTTGCTCTAATACATTAACAAGAATCCTGGAATTGATCATGTTCTTTCTACTTATCGGACATTGAACTGCTGACTATGTTTCTCTTTGGCCAATGTGAGCATGCCTGTATCTCTCTACTTGGGTTGTAATTCCAAACAAGTACTACCAATTATATTAGTGGCAGAACTGAACAGTCTAGCAGGGGTATTAGCTGACCTGTGAAGACAGAATATTCCTTTTAGGGCTTTGATTATTGAAGTAACATAATGGTTGTTTCTTTAGATTTGTTAGCCTATAACTCACTGTGGGTTTTGACCTATACAAAGTGAAACTTTATTTTAGGTAATACAGTACGGACCGAAAATTTGTACCGTTATTTAATTTAATGAACCCACGTAATGGAGGTGGGTTCATGAGTAAACTTTGGTTGGTAATGAAGTTTCTATAATGGGAGTAGGTTGTGGCATAAATTTTGGCTAAAGTTTTCAGGTAGAAAAACCAGGGACTTTTTTCTCCTTACTGAACTACAGTTTGTGTTGTCATGTTAATAACTTCACTTCATAACCATGAAAAGATTCTTTAAGAACATCATGGGCCCTGTATCAGTTATGGAATGGTAATGCAAGAATATAATTGGAGGGAGTTGGACTACTTCAGAATCTCTCTTAAGATAACTTATTTAGAGCTTTTTCTCATTAAGAAACCCAATAGAAGATTTCTAATAGTGTTGCAGATAATGAAATTTCCTTCACTCTCAGGTTGTGCATGAAGATAGTTACTGTATCTGGACAGTTTATCTACGTGTTATTTCATACTTTGTTGCAATTGAGTTTGGAAGTTTTAGTTACAGTGTGACAGAAAATGGATAGTTTACAGAATCCAGCAGCATGTCACGGAGAAAGTTTTAGCAATTAAAGGTAATTGATGCCGATTATGAACCCAGTTTAGTGATTATTGCTCAGTTTCTCTGGCCATTCCAGTAAAATAAATAAGCATTCAGGCTGAGGTAGCAGCCGCTTCTGTTTCTGGTTTTGTGTCATCAACCTTTTTTTCATTGTTGTTTGTTTGCTTTTTCTGCCGTTTTCTAGGTGCAGGGTCAGCCGCTCATGGTACAAGTCAGCGGAGGTCAGCTGATCACCTCGACTGGCCAGCCCATCATGGTGCAGGCCGTGCCGGGCGGGCAGGGCCAGACCATCATGCAAGTCCCTGTTTCTGGAACACAGGGCCTACAGCAGGTGAGTTAGTTCTCATTTTATTAAAGATAGAACACACAGAATGAGCGATGAAGCTCTCACCTTGCCAGTTAGAGTGTATTTGCCTTGGGACTGTTAAAATAGGCTGGACAAGGATGATTCTTCTCCAACTATGGAACTGTCACAGTGAGCTGCATGTTAAAAATTAAATTAATCTTTGTATTTGATACTGTATTTTATGGGATGGTGCAAACCTTTTAAGTGAAATACATTAAAATACAGCTAGAGCTTTGGGTTATTTTGCACATTTAGCTGGCTGTTACATTATGGCTCACTAAAGAGGCTTTTATTTTTCTTTTTTGAAATGAAAGCTTCTTGAAAATTATATTTGCAGTGGAGTTCATCTAATATATGATGTATAGACCTGAATTTAAACTTTCCTATTACTCAGAAAGTAATGGTTTAGAAAAATATATGATGGATTAATTAATAATAATTATTTAGAAACAGTTAATGGACAATTTTTAAACTTCAGCAAGTGCTTGATATGTGTTACTCAAACTATAGTAGTGTCACAGTTAAAGTGTTTTGGCTATTTGAGAATGGGATTTAGGAATCAAGTTCAGCACAGCCAAGGAAGGCACACAATGTCTTGGTGTTTTGAGAGGCTTATTTGAATGTTTCTATTTCCTTTGTAAAAGATGCTATTCTTTGTGTTAGGTTCTCTACAGTCTGTGTGTTGGAGGAAACCTTATAACTTTTTTTTAAAGGAGAAGCTGCATATTTTAGCTCCCCCCCCCCCTTTTTTTTTTCTTTTTAATCTAAGAACTCTTCCAAATAATTGGTGGAAAAAAGTTCCCTGCAAAGCTGAAGAAAATTTTTATTTATATAAGGGCATATGAGTCTTAGTCCTCTTTTCTTCCTTTGACCTGAGTATTGTTATTCCTAGTTTCATGCAAATAATTTATTTCTTTGACTGTTTTATTGTGTAAGCAGTGGAGAACTGCTGGGGCCTGATGACACCAGCATGTTGTATTTCCTCTATTCTGTATGGTCCTGCCTGCTCTTGTATCAGTAATTGCTGTGTCACAGAGAGGAATAAATCGGAACTCTTTCCAATTTAAAATGGAATAAGAGAAGATCCAGTGCTTGCCCTTTCTTGGCAATGTTGTCTCGGTAATGCTGAGGCCAAGGAGGGAGAAACAAGAGGCATAGTTAATGTTCCTTTCTGACTCTTTCTTCCACAGATTCAGTTGGTCCAGCCAGGTCAGATTCAGATTCAAGGTGGGCAGGCTGTGCAGGTACAGGGGCAGCAGGGCCAGACCCAGCAGATCATTATACAGCAGCCACAGACTGCAGTTACTGCTGGCCAGACACAGGTAACTGCACCAGCATGAAAGGATTTTCTTGAGAGGAATAGGAAGAGAAACTTGACAAATAAACTTAAGATGTGGTTAAGTGAAAAGGAAGTAAAAGAATTTATTAATATTGAGGAGAACTTTAGAATAAAATTAATACTTTTGTGGTGTTTTAACACATAAGTCTGGGGCAGAATAAGACTGCATGTTTTTATCAATTGGGTTTCTCTGTTTTGGTTCATAACTATTTAACTATATATTGAAGTTTAAAGATATGAAGTACTGCTAATTTTAAACTTCTCTCATTTTGCGAAATCATCTAGTCATACCTGCTTTTCTGTTCAGGACCAAAATTAAATTTTTGAGCAGAACAGAATTCCTTTAACATATGCTTAGTCAGATACAAAATCTATGATTTCTTGTTTGTTTTGTTTTTTTTTTTTTAATATTAAATACTAAGCTATTAAAATAAGTTTATTCAAGTACTTAATCTGCAATTCAATTGGTTTGTGTCCCATTCTATTTCTTTATGCTGATAATACAGCAAAAGAAATAAGTGCCTGAAACACCTTGAACACTATGTGTAATTTACAGGAATTGTAAAATCTAGGAAATAAAAAATTTCTAAATTTACTGTGTTGTTTGTTTTGTTTAGACCCAGCAACAAATAGCAGTTCAAGGGCAACAGGTAGCGCAAACAGCTGAAGGCCAGACCATTGTCTATCAGCCAGTTAATGCTGATGGAACCATTCTTCAACAAGGTATGAGCTCTAGTGGGAGAAAGATCATGACCTATTCATACCAGTTTTGTAGCTTTTTACTGCCTCGTGTTATCAAAGAAAAAAATGAGAGACGGTGCTGACAGTGACAAAATGAATGGAAGAAGGAATGTTTACATTATTCAGTCAGCTTTTAAATACAGAAAATATCTTCTCTTCCTTGGCAAGGGCTACTAGAATAGGAGCACTTAAGTTTGCTTTTGAGCCTTAGAATATGTGATCTCTACTCTTTGACTGGGATTTCTGCTCAGATGACAAAATTCAAAACAAATACAAAAACAAAACCTAAGTAAATATGAGGACCAGATGATGTAATAAGTAGTAACAACTAATAATTTATAATGCTTTTAAAAATCCTTTTGCACGTTATGGAAGGGTGAGTGAGTGAAAATAGAAGTGGGACTAATGGTGTTCCCTTCTTTCTGTGTGCGTGTTTTTGTTTTTCTTTCGTGTTTTATTTTCTTAAAGTTACAGTCCCTGTTACAGGCATGATCACCATCCCAGCAGCCAGTTTGGCTGGAGCACAAATCGTCCAGACGGGAGCCAACACCAACACAACCAGCAGTGGACAAGGGACCGTCACAGTGACGCTACCAGTTGCTGGAAATGTTGTCAATTCGGGGGGAATGGTTATGGTATGTTCTTAATTTTCTATTGTTTAAAGGTTGAGCTTTAAGATGCCTGTGCCCAAAAGGTTGTTTGAGATCCACATCAACTTAATGTCCTCTTCTCAGTAGCTATCATTAGTTTAAAATTTAAATGATATATATTTTCAGCTTTAATGACTTTTCCTAATGTAAAATATATATTCTCTACTTTTTTCTATATTGGATTACGGAGTTCCAAAATATAGAAACTGAAATTTAAAATACACTCTAAATTAATAAGCAGAGGTGTGAAAACACTGAATAAAATACTACTTTTTTTGAGGATGCCTTAATATTTTGTTTTGTGATTCTTAAGGCAGCTTTTCCTGCAAATTCTTCTTTCTTTATAGTGAGATCCATTTTAACTTGAATTTTATTTTTCATCTCCACTAGAGGTCAGCAGTTCTGTAAGTTGTATTTGCTTAAGAAATGCTTAAAAATAATTATATAAATGAAATGATAACCACACAAAAAGGGAGAAAATGGGCATATCTTGTTTGCCTATGTACAAGAAGCAGTAATGTGGTCATTGAACTGTATATTGTATTGATATGTTACCATTACCAGAAAAAAAAACAAGCACAAGTTGTGTGTAATTATTTGTTTAAATGTATTATGTGATTTGGCACCAACTTTCTTACTGCTTTTAATGTAAAGTAGAATTGCGTTATCTGAAGAAAAGTTATACGCTTCCCATTTAAACTTACTCTTGCATTTATAAGTTTTTGAATGCACTTCATTTTCTGAGCCACAGGTACTAAAAACGTTCTCCTCTCTACAGATGGTACCTGGAGCTGGATCAGTACCAGCTATCCAGAGAATACCTTTGCCTGGAGCAGAAATGCTGGAAGAAGAGCCACTCTATGTAAATGCTAAGCAGTATCACCGGATCCTAAAGAGGAGGCAGGCACGAGCTAAGCTTGAAGCCGAGGGAAAAATTCCCAAAGAAAGAAGGGTGAGATTGTAACTCAGATCTAATGTAGGGTTGTTGTATGGGAAAGACAGAAAACCTCTCTTGGAAAAAATGGAATTAAAATACCTTAGTGACAGTCCTGTTGCTTTCCATGCTTTTAGTTGTTGAATATATATGTATGAATGTATATGTATTTTATTGCCAAAAGCATTTACTGTAGACACTGGGCAATCTTTTTCAGTGGTCAGGAACCTCCCTATGTTCTAATTTATTGGAAATATTGAACTTGAAATAGTAGGCTGGTCTCATTAGTATTTTCTTCCATATTGTTATAGAAATACTTGCATGAGTCTCGGCATCGTCATGCCATGGCCAGGAAGCGGGGAGAAGGTGGACGTTTCTTCTCACCAAAGGAAAAAGACAGCACACACATGCAGGTAATTAGAGCTTCCTTCTTTGGACAGCTGACACATTCAGTTCTTTACAATATACTTTAGGGTTGTTTATTAAGATATACATAATTCTTTTCTGCTCCTCTGTAAAACCTAGCGTAAGATGTGACATACAGAGATCAAGGGAGGGAGGACTCTTCGATGAAGGGAGTTATGCGTGACTCTGTGCTGAACATAACTGCTGAAGTTAAAACATCATTTTTGTTTTCTATCTGTAGGATCCATCTCAGGCCAGTGAAGAAGCAATGACACAGATGATAAGAGTTTCTTAACTGCTGCTTAAAGAAGAAAATAACTGAATAAAATTCCTGTCCCTCCTACAAGTCTGTCCTACCTTACCAGTGTATCAAGCAAGTCTTTCAATGGGACAATCACCACATCACAGCCTATCCTTTTCTACAGAACAAACACCACTTTTTTCAGTATGTGGCTGAGATTTTAACTGCAGTGGACTCAACAAATAGAAACTTAATGACTTCATTGGTATACTCTTCTGATCCAGCGCAGGGATTTCAAAGTCCGACTGCTCATGCCTACATGTTTTGTTATTTTTTTCTGTTGGTTGGGGTTTTGTTTGTTTTCTTTAAAAAAAAATCTTGATTGGCTGTGGGTGAGAGTGCCACTGACTTGGTGATTAGCAATAACTCTGGCATGCTGAAGCAGGGCCGGCAAAGACCTGTTGGAGTTATGGACCTTCTGTACAGCGACGTAATTCACCTTATAGTAACGAGCACTGGCTTCACCACAGTGCTTTGTTTTCCCAGTAAAGACTTGTTATTTACATCCGCCCTTTACAACTTTGTACCTATTATCAAGTGAACTGTTGATTGTTGTTACATTTGCACTTCTGAAACTGGCAAAACTGAAGGGGGTTCTGTTAAGCTCCATCCTGTGAGATATGTAAACAGCAAGCTCTTCTCTGGGAAAAGTTCAGCCATCCAGTCAAAATAAGAGAAATAGTTCAAGATTATTACCTGACTTGATATACTACGTATCTGTCCCAAGGAATAAATGAGGAGAGTTATTAATGTGAGTGTAAAAGTGTAATTAGAAAAAGCAATCTGTGTAGGTGTTTTTTGATATGTTTATTGCCAGTAATTGACACTTTGGAAGAAAAGCAGAGGCTAGTATAAAAAGGATCAAATCTTTTAAGTGAGTCTTTTCTAAAGTTTTTTTTTTTTTTTTTTTTTTTTTTCAGTCTTCCTTCTAATTTGCCAGTGCACTGCTTGGTTTCTCCAAACAGAATAATATTTGCAATATCAGCATGATAGGACTTGACCATCTTTGTGTTTCCTGATATTAGTTCTGCAATTCTGTCATCCTACAAAGAGTGGGGGATTGTTTCATGACAACAGAAACACAGGACAATTAATTTGGCTCCTCCTGATGTAATTGAAGGATTGTTAAGCAAACGAAGGCAAGAACTGATGAATCTTTCAGACTTTTTACAGAATACTAACTTTTAGATAAAAGTAGCATTTAAGAATGAGGAAAACATGCTTGCCTTTTTTTAAAAAAAGGCATTTTCATGACCTTTAGCTGGCTTCTGGATTAATACTTTGACTTTATCTTTAATCTTTAATTCAGGAGCTAATTACATATTTCAAATTTGGTACATCTTACTGACTTAAAATGTCATTGGAGCCTGAAGTTCTTAAGCCTTCTAACAGGTGATAGGTGCATCATTCCATGTCCGTTTCCCCCATCTTGAATGAGTTATGTGGACTGGCTGTATATCACCTGCATGCTGTATTTCCATCTCTTTCAAAATTTTGTCTTCTGCAATTAAATTGTGCCGCTGCAGTTAAGTATGGACTTGGAAGCAGAATGAAGGAAAAATAGTATGTGATAAAAAGGGCTGGAAGGGTATAAAAAAAATCAGAGCAATCAAATCTCTATTTACTTTGGATAAAATACAAATACTGAAGCTAAAAGAGTAAAACCAGATGGGAAAGAATGCAAGAGGAGCAAGAAGAAACAGGGAGAAGTGTTTGATGCTGCATTCTGTGGGGGAGAGCATGCCTGCCTAGATATTAAGGAAGGCAACGTTAAGTCAGCCATCTGTGAAGGTACATAGACTATTGCCATTGAAAATACAAAGAAGAAATGCAGATTTAGTATATGTATTTAGGCAGCTGCATTTTTAAAATAATACCAAGCTCTCCAATGCTGAATTTTCAGTTTCACCTTCTTAGTGTTACCACAGTTGACATTGTAACTTAAAGCTGAGCAGGAAGCTCGGCTACACTCAAGTGAAACTTGCAGCTTTGGGAGGAGGTAGAAGCCAAGTTCTTGATATGCAGATAAAGGAATCTTTCTATTGTCTTAAATTGTATTAGTAATCTAATACCATGGTCACAAATTTTGCATTTTAACTTTTGGGGTTTTTTTAGTCAAATTAGTCAAAATTTGGTTACCTCTGTTGCATATCTGGCAACTTTGGTGCCTTTGGTTGCTTCCGCCTTAAACTACCTGGCCGATTAGAGCATGGTGCTTATTTTCTTCAGTTGACGACTATGAAACCCTCACTCAGCATTTCTTGTGAGGTCATCCATTTCAAGAAAAATGTAGCTCTCTTCTAGTGAAGGAATAGTGAAATTTTTGCTTTAGTTGAGTTTACAGCGTTATTGTAAATACTTTTTAAGAGCATCTGTACATTTTGTCAATCTAGAGTATTCATGGGCTAGAGGAGTATTTCTGTGCTGGAATAAGACATCCGCTCCGTAACATTTCTGCTCTTTAGCTGACAGCTCACCTCTGTTCCGAAGACCTGCCTCTGGCAGCTGGAAGTTAGGGAAGCAGAGATTATTGCGCTGAATTATTTTTTTAACTTGAATAATTGTTTTCTTAACCTGTAAACTTCTCCAAAACATCTGGAACTTTTCCCAGTAAGCCCTTCATGTATACGTTCTCTGATCTGTTGTAGAATATGTATTAAGACCTATGAATTTGTGTTATGTAGAAAGTCTTATCATTAATATTTTCATTAGTGATGTGAAAGCCTGAGTGCTACTATCATATTTTTCATTTACTTTGGGTTACGTGTATTCACTTCTAAAAAAGTAGTGTTTGCTTACTGAGATTGGAGACACCAGTCAATACCATGTTACCAAAAAGTCCACTTTGTTCTCTTGGGTGAATTCATAAAATTGGAAACATCACCAAACTCAAACCTCTAGTAATTAAATGGGAATTCTTTGTGAATTGGCAAAAAAAAAAAAAAAAATCCGCTTTAGAAGTGCATAGAAGAGTGATGAGGATAAAAGAATGGGCTTGGTGAGAATGAAAAATATGGTCAATTGACCCAGCAAATACTGGAGCAGTGAACCTATCAAAAATCAGTTTTATGCAAATGTAAAGAATGGGGTTTGGCAAATGGTCCTCAAATGATGCTACATGGCTTCAAGGCTTTGCATGCTTAGAGGAAAAAAAGGTGAGGAAAAAAATTCTTACTTTGTGAATGGGGGGGGTACTGAGATTTGCGTAACGTAAGGCAAAGTTTGTATATAGTTAAAAGTTTATAATTTTTTTTATATGATGCATTTTTTCAAGTGTATTTTGGTCTTTAATAGATGCAATTGTAAGTACTGTGTACACTATCCAGCTAATAAAAATTTATAAACCGAGTACTAGCCTGAGCTCTGTTTTCCAGTCCAGTGGCACCAAGGGAGGAGGCAGCACCCACAGGCGGCTTTCCCAGCTCTGCTGCCATTTCTTGCCCCAAGTTGTGGTAGGGGTGTCGGGCACCGCGCTCTCCGGCTCAGGGAGGAAGGCCCGGGCGTCCCTCAGAGCTCACCTGGCGCCTTCTCCTTCTCTCCTCCAGCTGCAAAATGGCGGCTGCCTCACCTGAGGGGCTGCCTGAGGCAGCAGCTCCGCCCTCCCCGCGGGGGAGAGAGTGCTGGAAGCCGATTGGCCGAGGGGAGCCAGGCCTTGCAGCTGCGAGTGCCCATTGGGTGGGGGTCACTGCGCGGCGGCTTTGATTGGCCCGTGGTGACGCCTGGCTCCACTTTGGCCCTCCTTCCCCCGCAGCAGCACCTCGAGATGGCGGCTGTGGCCTGGGACGGCCCAGTCAGCGCAGAGCAGGACAGGTCTGGCCTGCCCTGGCCTAGTCTGCCCGGCTGCTGCTGTGGTGTCAGGGCAGCCCGCGGACCCCTTTGGTGGAGAAAAGGGCCTTGCTGAGCTAGGGGAGGAAATTAAGGCAGTGCCGAGCTGGGCAGCGTTGCTTTCATGTGTCCATCCCAGTGTGAGGAAAATAAGCATTAGGTGAGTCTTTGGGCAGAAAGAGCTTTTGCTGTAGTTATTACATGGAAGAAAAAGTACCATTTTAATTAATAATACAGATGTGCCTAGTGCTCAAAGTGTGGCCTTTCCTTCCCTGACCATCTTGTGGATTCCACTTGGCCTAGTGTCCAAAG
The DNA here is from genome assembly GCA_013389825.1 of Crypturellus undulatus. Taxonomy (NCBI): domain Eukaryota; kingdom Metazoa; phylum Chordata; class Aves; order Tinamiformes; family Tinamidae; genus Crypturellus; species Crypturellus undulatus. Next base: position 12,842 of record VWPW01030383.1, on the reverse strand, counting down.
TGTCCCGGGTGACAGTCCCATCTCAGGTATATCTTTGTTCCATTTTTTTTTTTTTTTTTTTTGTATTTTTATGTTTGTTCCCCATGCACGAAGGTGGTGTTATTTTCTTGTCTCTGAAATCCAGATATCGTGTTAGTATGTCATTGTCCAAATATGACTGGACACCCTCATAAAGAGCTTATTTCTTCTGTTTTGGTGCAAAAGAAAGTTTCCTTCTTAAAAGGATTGAACAGGCTTTCAAAGGTTTAAGAGATGCTCAGCTTCCGTGTCTGTCTGCTAATCCCCCTTGGGCATGCCGTTTCTTCCATGGAAGCTGCTCTGGATCTCTCAACACTATTGTAACTTAAACATTAAAAAATATGATAAAGGAAATACTTTTATCAACAATAAGGTCATACACGCTTAGGAACTCTTTGTTCATGGTAAGAAGTAGTTGTAGATTGTCAGAGTACTCCTTAAATACTTGTGCGTGTTTTCCCTTTAAAAAGCTTTTTGAAGATGACAAAACATCATGGTCTGCCTCGTGGGCAGCTGTTCTTAGGCAAGAGTCTGCTTTTGCTCATGCAAAAATCATCTGTGTGTCAGAGGTTCAGAGCCTAACTTACAACAGACAGACACACAGCAAACAGTTGTGTTTCTCTGCAGTGGATGCCTAATAATATTTTCAAAGCCAACCAAGTGAGCGACATCTTTACCCTGTCTGTAAAACGGCTGGGAAACACCAGCTTAGTCTCTGTTTAGTCACACTGAAGTGGTCTCAGAGCTCCAACAGAAAATGTGTTTGTACCTCTAAAGCCAATTATAAGGGGGCATCGCCATGCTGCCTGGATTTTAAGCGTCTGAATGAGGAGGAGGGTGTCTCGGGGAGCAGGGAGGCAGCCTCCTCTGGGAGGCAGCTGAGAGCATCTGCTGCGGTGCTGCTGTTTGGAGTTACCTTAATGCGGGCAGCCTCCACGGCTCGAGCCTCCTACCCAGGCACTGCCGTGCTGCAGAGTCCCCGCAGACGGGGCCGCTCTGGGGCTGGACAAGGCTGGTTTGGTTTGCTGGCGTTGAGCTGGTGGCAGCTCTGCAGTGATGGCAAAATGCAGAAGTACTGGAAATGTAACTGGTGTCAAATAGAGCAGAATAAATCCTCACGGGCAGCACAGCTGGAGATTCCTGAACGCAGAGCAGCATGAAGGGCAGCGGCCCAAGGGAGTAAGCAGGCATGATACGCTTGGAGAGAATGCCCTCTGATCATGATAGGTTGTCCGATTACAGAGACATTCAGATATTGATTTTACAGTTTTTGTTTTTTATTAGTCTTTATTTAATTTCAAATTCTTTTCAGCTCCCTAACAAGACCAGGAGCAGGCCAATTTAAAACAATCCCTTACTTTGGAGAGAAGTTCTTGTATCTGCTAATCTTGAGCTAGTCACAGTTGCCAGAATCTGCTTCTTGCTTAGTTTTGTTTTCTGGTAATCAGTATTCTACAGATGTTGGCGCTGGGTGAGAAGGAAAAAGCCAAAAGCTGATCTGTTCAGTTATTGTTATAGTGTTATTTCCATATTGTTTCCAGAGAATTTGTAGTAGAGGGTGAACATCAGCCTTAATTCTGCACCTATGTATCTAAATTTAGGGCATTAGATATAATAATATAAACAAATGTTTTTCAACAAGATACTTGTTCACTAAGACATGTCAAGTGCAGGAATTGTATTTCTGAAGTCAATCAAAGAACTCGTATGCTTACAGTTAAGCAGTTTCTTCAATACTTTGCCGATTTGGGCCTTACGAGCAGGGGGAGTGATTAACTTAGGTGTTTGTGTGAGTGAGTTGTTAGAGAAGTTGCAATATGAAGGGAAGTGTATCGTGTTCCCATATCTCACTGCCCTTTGCTGAGTAGGACTTTGTGGCAGTTGCTATCAGAGAAAACCAGTTTCCTGTATGTGGGTTTATAGTTCCCTGATGTTTTAAAATAGACAATTTAGAGAAAACAAATATGCCACAGTGTAATAGTGGATTTGCTTATCAACAGTTGAATTGTCATGCTGTACTATTAGGAAAGTGCATTTTTTTTCCCCCAGGGAAATTCTCTTCATCTGGGTGCTGCGTCCTTTGTCTGCATTTTGCCTTGTACCCCACTTGTATGCAGCTTCAGCAATTGCTTACAAATGGCTTGCTTTTGAGCACCTTTCAGGAAAATTTTATGAATATGCACAAGACTTCATGCTGTTTTGGTTAGGTGGACCTGTTTATTTCTTTTCAGCTCCCGAGTGAGAAGTTGTGGCTCTAAAAATAACAGTAGCATATTCTACTGAATTGCCTCCTGGTTCTTGAAGATGGAAGAAAACTTTTGGGGAAGGTTGAGTGTTGACATATGTATCTTCAGGCTTTAGTTGAGGCTGGTGCGCTATCACAGCATATACTGCATTGTCTTTCAGCTCTCCATCTGGTATTCTGCTTGTATTATTTCTTCTGTCCTTCTGAGAAAAAAAATATGAATGATATATATCATTCATATATATGAAACTCAGACTGCAGAGCATACCCTCTACTGAGGGCAAAAGTGATTGGAATTGGAATCCTTCTTGCTATACTTCTCTTTCTCTGCTTTCTATTAACTAATTATGGCAGAAATGAAACGAAGATGTGGCAATTCTCACATCCTCTTACCTGCAGTACTGCTCGCCTGAAAGGCGCACGTCTGCCAAAGTCCGTTCCTTTTCCTGGCAGAAAGGACAGAATTTCTTTTGAGTGTAAAACCACACCTTTACCTTTTCACTTTAAAAGTGAATATTCCCCGCTCCCTTCCTCTCCCTTCAACTCGCATATTTCATTTTACTTTCAGCTCAGTCTCATTGTCTCCATGGACAATAACACCTATGAATAAACCTTCCTTACATTCAGGGTGGTGGGAAAACAGCCCTAAAGGCAAGAGGATTAGGAAGCTTTACCTGCCCTTTTTCTTCTGATGTAAATGGTGGTGAGCAGTATAATGGTAGCAATCAGAGCAGTTGTAGCCAGGAAGGTACTCAGTACCATGAGAGCATAAAGGTTCCTGCAAGTAAGGACATGATATCAATGTTACTATTTACAGCACCAGAGGGACTAGGGTGATTTGGGAGGGGATTTGGTGTGTTTGAAGCTGGATTATGGTTCCAGGATGAAAATTCAGCATTCAAGTACTACTCTTGCCATCCCTAACAAATGTGGTTTCACTGAGGTCAGTAGTGAATCCCACCCAACTGTATTTTCTTTGGCACGAGGTAAGCCTGCCTTGTACTCAGGAGCTCAGATTCTTTTTCTGCGCTCAGCTGAAGTGCTGCTGGAGTACAAAGGCATCCTGCATCAGGATGCCTCTCTCTGGAGCCCTTCTGGAGGTCTCTCTCTGGTTGGGATCGTTAGCAGGGTCTCCTTTGGTCAGGCCTGACAGTGACCCTCCTCTGACCTGCTAAGTTGTTTAGGTGGGGTTGGGTCCTGGCTAGGTTGCTCGTATGAGATGCAGAGATGCAGGGTTGCCTAGGCCATATAGTGATCTCTTTGCAAGCAGGCAGAAAGGAAGAACACAGGCAAGCTGAGCATGGTGCTTCTGAAACCAACAGAATCTATACAGCTTTTTGTGATATAGCCAGAGAAACAGAGTCTGGGAATTTTGGGAGCTTTTTTTTTTTTTTTTTTTTTTTAAATACCTCTGGTGCGTATTGCTGTCATCTGGGAGCTTGGCAGTCTCCTGCTTCTTAGTGGAAAATGAAATGGCCTCCAAATCTGTTTCCATATTCCAATTTTCCCCTTGGAAGAAAAATAAATAAATAAACAAGAGGTGATTTTTCCCACATATTTCTATCCTGGTGACTTTCTGTCATACTAAAAAATCCTGCTGTGGAGACTTCTAGGGTGCTCCAGCTTTATTGCCTTTCTTTTTGGTTATGAAAGATCATACCATTTTAGAGGAGGATATGAAAACTGAAATGCTTATTTGGGTGCATGAATGCCATTAGAAAGGTGGTATTTTAGAGAAAAGGCACTTCCTGGGATTTTTTTTTCACATCAGTAGAATCAAGAAATTACTTTCCCTAAATATCTTTTGTATTTCTGCTTCCTGCACTGGCTAAAAGTAGAAAAGGCCGCAAAGTGTTAAAATAAATATGAAAGTTTATTAAAGAACAGTGACAAATAAAGGAACTCTCCAAAAAATTTTCTCAGAAAATTCAGACAGAGATTTAGGTTTCTTAGGATACATTTCATCTGCTGATGTAAATGTAAAATTTCAGTAGTCGATGAACTTTTGCTAGACCCCCTGCAGTTTGTTTGTGCCATTAGTATGTATCAAAAATGTATTAAAAAAAAAAAAAAATTTTTTTTTTTTATCTTAGGAAATTTCAAGGCTCAGAAGACCTAACACTGACCTGTAATCTTTCTTGTCAAGTACTAAGAATTTGCTGACTTTTAGAAGGAGATTAACTCACCCCAAACTTCTAGCATGATCCTCTTCAGTGGTTTGTTTCTCCCCTGGAAATGGCTCTCAAGATGATATTCTCCTGAGTCATTAAACTGGAGCTTTTTCAGCCACACTCTAATCATTTTCCACGAGAAGTCATTCATCATCTCGGTCCTTCCTTCTTTAACAACACTTTGATCAGTGTTACCTCTGATAATAGGTTGACATCTAATTCGGGATACCATTTTGCACCAAGTTAAATGTGGAAGTTTCCTGATGTTGCCTATCACAGAGTAAGAGCAATGGAGGGACAGGTTGCTCCCTTCTTTTGCAAATAGCCTTACAGGTTCTAAAGAGAATAAAGCAATGACTCATTAGAGGTAGATTTTTTAAAAACATTTTCTATCCCCCCAGTGTTGTACATCCCACCAAGTGTCCCACTTCCGTTCTTTTAATGAATGAATGCAATCCAGCAAAATTGCATTTATGTTTTCTGATTCTAATTCCTAAAATAATGATTTTCTGGCTTTGGCTCCGTTTGATTTCATGTAGCAAAAATATGATTCCAGTTACTTCAGCTTCTAGAGACCTATAGGTACGTATCAGAGCCACATAAAAGAGTTTAACAATGCTCTTGATAACCTCTAGTGGTACCTTTATGTTTACATACACCTTGTTTTGCTGTTAAATCAAGAATATTGTTTCATTCTTGATTTACTTTGATGGTCACCCACCCGGTGCAGCATTGACCTCACAGCTCACCCTCAGCAGAAACCATGATCTTTATTCTCTGCAGTAGAATTTTCTGCAGATCACCCCATATCCCACACTGATATATGCCAGAGTCATCTTTTCGAAGTGCTCTCATAATCACAGAAATCCATCCCTGTCCGTTGTCTGTCAGGTCAACTGAGCGACGCAGTGCAGGGTTACGGTACGTCCTTTCCAACAAAGGGAAACTGAAGGCTAACACTGGACAAGATTCCTGTGACAGCTCTTTGCACCAGAATTTCATCTTATGTAAACTCTCATGCATGTTGTATGAGCAGTTAGCTCTGAAGGAGTCTCCTTCTGTTTGCAGAAACACTTGCAGGTCCTCACTTGACATGCATGACCCTTCCAAAGAAAAAAGAAAGGTGATGCTAGAATATTTTAGTATGCCAGCATTTCTTATGTTATATCACTAATAGCATTCTTACCCTAAGCCTCTGATGAGAGTAAGTTTGCAAGTTTGTCTAAATAAACACCTATGTTCAGTCTTGGCACCACTCACTACTCTTTTTTTTTTTCCCCTTCTTTTTTTTTTTCCAATAAGCTGTTCCTAACAGGCAATTTTCAGCCTGAACATTTTCTCCTCCCATGGACAATTGGGAATTTTATTCCCTGTCTTTCCTTAGCTGGCCTGAGTGAAAAGTGTGCAAGCAAATGCACAGTTTGTGCAATGTGTGCAACAGGCAGAGAGTATCTTCTTCCTTAGAGAAAGGTCTCTGAGCCTTACCTGGTAGTGACAGCAAGAAGAGCAGGGCTGGAAAACCTCCCATCCTGAAGTAGCAAGTAGTTTAGGTCGTGGAGAAAAAAAGTATCCTACAGCGTCTTTATCACTGGGAAATTCTCCAGTGTGGAGGAAGCTAATTGGCTTTGTCACTTACTGGCATCTGCTGCCCCAGAATGATGAGGCCAGTTGGGAGTTGCTGAGAAAACCGCAAATTCAATATACTTTTTAGATGGGAAGGCTGCTTAATCTTTATTGGTTGCTTTTCACTTTAACAGCGCCACTGTCTAGATTGCTAAATAAGGCTATCAGACTGTATGGCTGGAAAAGAAATAGGCATTTTCTGTCTGTAGTGCCACCTTAACACATCACAAGAGCAGCTTTCAGTTGTATATGTTCCTCATTACTACCGTTTTTCACTTTCCTGCAAGCTAAATGGTGCTGGCCGGGTGTATAAAGAGGCTCAAGGCACTTCTGTACACTACACACAGAGCAGCATGTTCTAAAGGTTACCTCTTCTCTGAATGATTTATTATGATCTAATGTACTCCAAATCTTTATCATGAAGTCACACTAAGCAGGATAATCAAAGTTGCTTTTATTTATCTTTGCAAGCAGTGTAGGCAAAAGATGTGTAAATGGTTCTGGGTTTGGAGTAGAGAAGTGGGCTTAGTTGAATGCTGGTTGACTTTGGTTTTTGTGTGAAATTCAGCATGATGAAATGAGAACTGTTCCTTGCAGATTGAATTGCAGTTTCACTCCTGGGAGAAGTGAGCAATGATCCCATGTTGGTAACATCCCCTTTAGCAAAGGGAAAAGGTACAGGGAAAGACAGTTTGTTCTTTGCAAAATTATTTGAAAAATTAGGAAGCAGGCTCAGAGTTGCGTGTAGACTCCACCTCCCTCTCTGTTAAGTTTTGCACTTTGTTGTGCCTGTTCATAGTTACTGTCCAGCAAAAATCCATACCATCCACTATGATCTTTGGGAGCAAGCCCTTTCATCACCTTGAAGACTCTGAGATGGCATGAACTCAATGGGTCTCAATTCACACCCTATGGGAATGATCTTAGGGACCATCTGGAATAACTGCTGGTGGGATCATGCTGTTACTGGTCCCTCTACAGATGGTAACAGAGAACTGCATTGCTGTCACTGGCAGTGGCTTCAGGCTTTAGAGAGAGGAATCTCAGTTACAAAACTGGTTTCTAGACAATAGTAGCATCATTTTTTAATACAAACCATCCACTACTGGCTATATTTCATACTTTTGGGTGGCAACATTCAAGGGTTCTATGGAGATAGGTAAGACATGCTGAAAAAAAGGAAAAACTATTAGCTCTTTAACACTAATCTGCAATGAATCAGGAAAATTCCAGCCTGACACAGAGCTAGGGGAGAACACAGCAGAGCTCTCCCCTCTGCAGTTCCAGTGGAAACACTTCTGTGCGCAGGCAAGTCTGTGCTGGGTCTGAAATAACTTTGTATACCCTCCTATCCCCTGCCCCAGCCCTTTTCAGCAGGTTCAGGTGTTGCTGGCAGCCTCTTTTCAGGGCTGCTGTGTTGAAGAAAAGTGTTGGTCAGAGGCAATGTGGAAAGGTGGCAGATGCTGGTATTCCTTCTCTGGAGTTCCTGCTGCCTGTGTTTAGTAGGTAATCCTTATGGCAAAGCTTTCTTTGCCTGGGACTGCTTGACACCCGTTGCCGTGAGATTTCCTGGTGTCTTTGGATCTGCTCTAAGCAGTGTTTTCCCAGGAGAGGCTGACTCCATCCCGTGCCTGTTCCATCAGGCTGCCAGGGAACGGGAGGAGCTACTGTTCACGGAGACTTTGGGTTTTCTCCTCTGTGCCCGTGTCTTTGTTTTTCCTACTTCTGGCAATGGTAAAGGTCAGCACAGCCACCAGGAACTTGGTAACCAAGAATCCGGTGATAATGCACAAGATAATGGAGTCAGCTTCAGGAGTGATGCTGTGGGGAACCACAGAAACCTCAGTAAGGCTTAACTGGGAAGGGGACGATTCAACTTTAAAGAAACTCTTGTATTTTGGCAATATACAATGCAAAGATGATCCTTTGCAGTAGGCAGTCCCTGCCTACACACAACATTCTGGAAGATTGGAACAACTATCAATGGTTTTAAATCTCACATATAGATTAATTATGATCCACAGGAATTGTTGGTCTGGCATAAAAATAGTGCTTTTCTGGATTAGGAAACAGCTGCTACCTAGAAACCACACAGCAGCTCTGAAAATTTTTATGGATTAGGAGGAAGCAGAGAGCATAACATGGTGGTATTCCTCACAACTAATCAAATACTAATCTGTTTTGGCCCAAGGAAGGTTAAAGGTGACAGCTTCAGAAGGGTTTTACAACTTACCTGGAGATGCTTTGCACAGCCTTAGGCTCCTCTGGCATTTCGGTCTGCACTAAATCTGATGCTAGAAAACAGAGAAGTTGAGTCTGCAGGTGCTTAACGGTGATTGCGCTGGTGCTGCTACCACCAGGATCCCAGCTAGGCGCAGACAACTACAGTAAGATTGGGCACTGGGCTGTGAGCCCAGAGATTAATGTGGCTGCTGACGAGGGGAGAGACGTGCATGGGGTGTCCTGCAGCAGTGAGGTCTTGTGGCTGTAAATCAGAGGCAAAGAGAGGCAAACACAGCACAGATAACCTCCTTAAAGACAGGCCAGTCTAGATTGGATGTTTGCCAGAGTGAGGCACTGGCATCTGCAGACACGCCTGAAATTTAAGTAAGAACTTGAGAACTCATGAAACTCAGAGCCCCAGTGCCTACCTGTCAGCACTTCCACTTGCACCTTCTGCAAGGTTTTTGTTTCTCCCAGGTACTCAGTTCTGCAGCGGTAGAGCCCAGCATCCTGCTTCTTGAGCCTCTTTATGGTCACTGTCAGGACGCCTTCATGGACATTGTCCCTGATGGACGTGCTGCCATTCCTGTTCTTCAGGAACTGCAGCCAGAAGCGGCGGGCACTCACCACATGCTGGCACTTGATCTCATCCACCTGCTTGCACCAGCTCTTTTCTCTCCACCGCTGCTGCCAGGGGTTATAGGTGCAGTTGATGGAAATGGTCCCACCTTCCATTCCATAAACCACAGTGATGTTCTCTGCAGCGCAGGGAGCTGGAAGAGGAGGAAGAAGCTGTGAGCTAAGTCTCTCTCATATCTATCCCTTATCAGTAAGTTACAGAAATAACTTTTTCCTCCTTCATAAGTCAGTGATGGCTGCTATCTACTGTAGAATCTTTACTGTAGGGCTGCATCACCCACCCACCTCCCTTGTGAAAGATGAATGTGCTCAGATTCAGAGTCTTCATTCAGACTTTCTTGAAACATTTCTCTACTGATCCCTCTGATGGGGATGTCATTAGGCTCTTGCTAGGCAGCTGTTCTTTCATGAGGGACCTGAGAAGGGAGGAAGTAGTCCTTCATTAGTATTTTCAGATTTTATGAAACTTGGCACATGTTGGTTCTCACTGTCCCCTTCGGGCCCTGGGGTGACTCCTCAGGATTGCAAGCTGGAGCTGAGCCACTCCGTGCTCTCTGGAGTCATTGGGGTCCTGCCCAGTAACAGGAGGCAACTGGTGCTGCAATTTCCACTGATGCTGAGGACCACAAAGCTGAATACACAAGTATATTGTCTTGGGACCAGGCAAGTTGTCTTGATTTTCAAAGGTTCTTTACACAAGGTAGATCATAAAAAAAAAAAAAGGCTGTCCCAATAACGTCATATGGTTTCTGAGTTGCTCTCAGCTGGACATGTTTTGCTGTCACATCCCTCCACTCCTTTGCAGCATCCAAGCTACTCCCTTGTGTGAGCAATGCAGCTTGCTTCCCATCGTGGCCTTGGGCCTTTATACATGTGTTCACACGTGTGGATTTGATCCTGAAAAGAACTCTCTGCTCCTGAAAATGTCCTTTCCAGGGAGTGCCCATGAAGTTTATCCCCGTTCCAAGGCCCTTTACACAGCCAGGGAGAAGCAACACACCCTAGCAAAAGCTGTAATCAGTGGCAGCTACAGACCAGTGGCCAGGTAGCTGTTACAAAGTTAGATTTTAATCCAACCTTAGCTCTTGAGTGCTAGGTCTTTGCATTTTTTTTCACCCTATCTTTTAATATCCTACTAATTTTAGTCCTCTTGAGAGCTTGTGTTCAGCTGCTTGGCTTTCTTGTCTTAGTTCTTTCTTTCTGATTTCTGTTCCTTGTTGTGGTAGGCAAATGGAGAAGGGGTAGTCAAATCTATTAATACTTGGAGACAGAAGTGCCACTTGTGAAAATCAGTTAAAATTAGAGGCTACTGACTTCTGTGAAACCCTGGGTAGTGCTAAAACCAGAAGTAAATAGAAAAAGAGGTTGTTGACTTGGTGCTGACTTTTTAATAACACACCTTAAAATCATTTCAACCATTCAGAGTGAATTGTAAACAAACAAACAACAACAACAAAAAGATTTTTATGCCAAGGAGAAAGTCATAAAAAAATGTGTCTTGTTCTGCAAGCATCCAACAGCTGCAAATCTTCCCCTCTATTCCAGCCCTGGAAGCCCAGCCCTGTCCTGTGCAATCCAGCTCAACACTGTAACCTCTTCTGTTTCTGTTGTGCTCCCCTTCTTCCTGCCTCTAGTTCTGCCTGATTCTTCATTCCTGACATGGGATGGCCCCATTTTTTTTTTTTTTTTTTTTTCACCAGGAGCAACATTGCAAAAATCTCTTGATCTGAATCATGGCATTTAAAGATTTGTTGATATCCTCATGGAAAATGTTGTGTCATTAACTCGATGAGTAATTTTGCTGATGGGCCATTTACTATTTTTGTTTTTCCTGACATGATCTTCACTACTGAAAAAAAAAAGAATGAATGTTTTCTATACTCATTCAGTCTTTTTTGTCATAATTAAAACAGATTTCTATGCTCCCCAAGCCTGAATCTGGTATATTTCCTTGCACGGCTATATCCGGGATCTCTGCATTGTGGCTGGGGAAAGCTCTCCACTGGAGAGCTTGATCTTGTAACTTGTTTCTCATTCCAGATAAAGATTGCTCTGGAGCTGAAAGTAGTCAGAGTCTGGGAGAGTGATGCTCCACAGAAATATCCTCCCAGTTCAAAGGTTTCATTTCATTGTCCCCAAGGTTTCAGAGGAGCTGTCCCTACCCCACTGAGCTTTCCTTTGCTCCACCTGACCCTTAGCTGCTGCAGTTCACATCCCAACCCCTCCAAAGGCCAAACAAATAGGATTTGGCACTTTCAGAAGAGGCACATAAGATTTCTGTCAGCAACATTTCCTCTTTTGATTCAAAGGATTCCCACTGGGATTGTTGAGCACTTGGATTCCCACTGGCCCTTCATTAAATCAAGGGAAAAGCCAAACTGGGGAAGGTGTCCGATGCTGCCGTGGTGCGGGCGGGAGGGTGGCCGGAGTGGAGAGCACGGTGGAGCGGAGAGCACCCTGCAGCACACAGCGCAGAGCACCGCGCAGCGCAGAGCACCCTGCAGCGCAGAGCACCCCACGGCGCAGAGGACAGCACAAAACACCGAGCAGTACAATGCAGAGCACAGCACAGAGCAAAACGTAGAGTGCAGAGCACCCCGCAGAACATAGCACAGCGTAGAGCGCCGTGCAGGGCATCCCGCAGCGCAGAGCACAGCCCCTGTCTCCCTGTGCCCGTCGTGTACTGGGTCCTGCAGGGTGCTCCCAGGCACCAGAGCTTTCTCTCTCCTCCCGTGAAGGCCTCCATGCTGCAGTGAGGCTGCCTTGGCATCCAAAACAAACTGTTGTGTGTCAAGGCTTGTGCAGTCTTTTCCCATAGCCCTGTTGGTACCTTGTGCTAAGTGCAGGAAAATACCAAGTTTTGCAGCAATCCTGAATCCTGTCCCTCAACCACGACTCAGAACGCCTACACTTTCTTACCTGACAGGAAAACCAAGAGGACGAGGTCCGCGAGCTTTCCCATGTCTCCCCCGCAGAGCAGGGGACCAGAGTAGAGGCCGAACAGGAGTAAAAAGGAGAGCCCAAGGGCAGCTTTTTCCCTCCTTGTTGCTCAGCAGGAAGGGATGAGCACAGGAACTTGGCATTTTTTTCTGTCCCGTGCATTGAGCAATTTACCAGGAACAGACATTTCTCTTGCAGGCTAAAAATGGAGGCATCAGCACTGGCATTCACAGCCAGGGTTTAGTCTAGACAGCCTGGAGGGGAGCATCATGTGATGGCCTGAAGCCGTGGCCCTGCGAGGCCCTCTGAGCTCACCAGTGGTGCCAGTCCTTCCAAGGAGGCTTTACACACAGTATAAATGCTGGAATGCCAACAGGGAAGGGGTGGTGCAGCTTTCCACACCGTTGGATAACTCAGCATCAAGGGAGTGAAGTGGAGACAGGGACACAATCTGGGAAGACGTCTTCAGTGGAAGGAGATTCAGAAGAAGCTGCATATGCCAGATTTATTCTCTGCTGTCTCATGCCTCATGTTTCTTGATGATGACTAGCATTTTTGACCCACTGATTGCATGAATGGCCCAGAGTTAAGGTTAGTTTTCTGTAACTATTTTCTTTTTCCTTCTTTTGTTTCAAGTTAAAAGGGTCAACTCTGAAGACCTCAATGAATAAATTGTCTTCCCTGCCACAACCATAACAAGATAGGGCTATAGCAAAGCTGGATTTGACTGGCCTGTGAGGAAAGGGTAGCTCAGGCCCTTTGATTTCCTTTCTGTCTGCAAAGCTTGCTGAGGACAAAGCATCGGGTGTTTGTGTTTTGGAGAGTGTGGCCTGAGCCCCAGCAACCTCATTTCACGTCACTCACCAGGAGTACAGGCATTACTGGGTACAGGCAGCGAATGCATCACCTGGAATATTACCAGCAGAGCTAGGGCAGTAGGACTCAAGCCTTGCCCAAGTCCCTAGTGAGTGGAAGCTCTCCCA
>VWPW01030364.1:0-13197 GCA_013389825.1 Crypturellus undulatus | reverse complement strand
GGATGGCGAGGGCCCCGCGGCCGTGAGGGGAGCGCGGCGCGACGCGACGCGGCGGAGCGGAGCGGAGCGGAGCGGAACGGAACGGAACGGAACGGAACGGAGCGGAGCGGAACCGAACCGAACCGAACCGAACCGAACCGAACTGAACCGGACCAGACCAGCATGTCGACCGTGTGGTCCCTGGGCGCGGGGCTGGTGCTGCTGCTGCTCTGGCTGCGGCACCGCGGGCTGGAGGCCGTGCTCGTGCACCACCGCTGGGTCTTCGTGTGCCTCTTCCTGCTGCCCCTCTCCATCCTCTTCGACGTCTACTACCAGCTGCGCGCCTGGGCCGTGTGGCGCCTGCACAGCGCCCCGCGGCAGCACGGCCAGCGCGTGCGGCACATCCAGGCGCAGGTGAGCGCAGCCCCCCCGAAGCCCCCCTGGGCCTCCCAGACGGCCACGCAGCCCCCGCACCCCTCACCCCGCGTGTCCCCGCATGCGGCCCCGCTCGCCGTGTCCTCACACACACCCCGCGCCCCCCAAACGGGGCCTCGTGCACTGCGACATCCCCTGCCTCATCCCTGCATCCCTCCCACGCGGTACCATGAACTGACCTGGGATCCCCCTGCGGCCTGGGATCCCCTGTACATCCCCGCCACAAACCTCTGTACAGCCCCCAGTCCTGCATCCCCCCCGCACCTATTCCACCCCTTGTGCATCCCTCCCGCAGCCCCTCGCATCTCTGACCCCCCCCCATGCTTATACCCATCCTGCAGCGCTTAGTCCTCCCCACACACCATTTCCCACTCCCATCCCCAGCGCCTCCCACACGCATCCTGACCCCTACACCCCCTGCATACGTGTCCTGCACCCCCTTACACCCCCTATGCACCTCCCGCCCCACTTGCCCCCATATCCAGCTCCTCTGCATCCCAGCATTGGCGTCTTGGCATCTGTCGATGAATTCACACGTGGCTGCAGGGCTGGGAAGAGGGATGCGAGGAGCCGATAGGTGCTTCTTTCTCTGTGTTTTTACCTTCAGAACTCTTCTAAAAGTTGTTGCATGGAACAGGTGGAACGTGCAGGTTTGGCTGTCCTGTTGCTGTGGTAACGTGGCTGGAAATCCTCTACAGACCTCATCTGCGTGCGCGTTTTGTGCACACATTTAACACAGAAATGCTGCAGTCCTCCAAATGGTTGGCTCAGCACTGTGATTTAACGGCATTTCCATCCCATCCAAGCATCCTGCTTCTCAGTATTGCCGGTTCAAATAAACGATTGAAGGAGAACTGAAACTTTTCTTCCACTAGGGAGTCCACATAATTCCTTAATGCTTTTATCTGCTTTAGTATGTGTGGTAATGCTGTCATGTTTGCTACTGTTTTGTTTGCTGTCACTAATCTTTGTTGTGGGTGGAATAGATGCAGATGATACTAATGTCCCTGGAGTCACTGTTTTTATCACCAGTAACAGGGTTTTTATCACCAGTAACAGCCTGTATTAGCTGTTTAGCTTTGAAGAAAACACCAGAAATGATGTTTGTCTCAAAGTTTGCAGATCACATGTCTGTCCTATGCATTTTTCCTCTCGACTTTTATCTCTTTTTTTCAATTCCCTTTCAGGCTCAACTGTATTTCTGCGTTTAGCAATAGGCGTTAACTCTCATGGAATTGAAAGTTTTCTTTCACATTGAGGGGAAATGTCTCTAGCCTAGGTTATTGCCTACAGGTGCATAGCTTCTAGCATCAGTTTAATTTTACCTCTTGCAGGTTCGGGAGTGGAAAAATGAGGGCAGTAAGAGATACATGTGCACTGGTCGGCCCGGCTGGCTGACTGTGTCGCTTCGTGTTGGAAAGTACAAGAAGACTCACAAGAACATCATGATCAACCTAATGGATGTTCTTGAGGTGGACAGTGAAAGACAGGTAAGAAATACCTCACAAAGTTTCAAAGTTTCAGTAATACACGTCTTTTTACTGCATTTATAGCTGAAGCAGACATTGAGTTCTGTAAGAAGCAAATGATTTTTGTTGAGAAGAAGAATACAAATCCTAGTATAAAATTATTCATGCCCCTGTCTAAGGGTTTTTTTATTGTCCTCCTTGGACTTAAATATTTGCTTGCAGTGTTAAGACTTGGCTGTGCCAGATGGGACGTAGTTTCTTCCCAGCAATTACAAAACAAAGAAAAAATTGTATGAATGTATGTATGAATTCTTACATATTCTACATTGTCATCATCTGCATGCCCTAGCTTTTCATAAGGAATTGCAGATAGGATTCAGGGAAGCCAATTATAAACTTTACTCTTGCATTTTACTTTTTTTCTGAATGCCTGATTCCTTCATATTCTCCATAAACATGGACCGTCATAAGAAAGACTTTTACATTCTTGTGTTTAAAAAAAAAAAATAAACTTGAACAAACTGAATAAATAAGAACTTCTTGTGTAAGAAAATCCACTGTTGATTCTCTTCAGCCGGGACTGCCTACCCTTACATGGAGTTTCAACCTGTTTTCCAATGCTGGAGAAAATATTTTTTCCTAAATGCTGTTTTTTTATGTGCTTTGATGTGAGAGATGTGCTTTGGCACTGAGGACATAAGATATATCCAGGGTGCTGGTATCAAATTGTTGCATCAGCAGTATAAACTGTATCTATGTACACAAATGCCCTGCTCAAATTTACCGCATGTGGGAACATCTGATTAATGACATTAATGATTAACATATTATGGTTATAAACTGATGTGCACTCTTGTAATAAGTAACTGTTGAAGAACTATAAACAGCAGACCCACCAAATTTCAGGCTCTGCAATAAATGCTTGGATCATTCTAGTAAAAAAAAAATACACAGCATATGGAATTGCTTAATTTTATGTGCTAAAGTGTGAAAGACCAGATTGATTTGTGTTTTGGGGGACTGAGCAACAAGATGTTGAGGCAGAGGAGGAATTACTAAACAGCTTCCACTATTTTTAGTATTGCTTTGCAGAAAGTAAGTCTCTGAATTCTGCTAACAGATGGAAGTACAATCCAGTTATCCATATTTTGTCACCCTTAATGCTGAACATTTTATTTATCCTTGGGGAGAATTGGATTTGTTTTTTTTTTTCTCCTTTTTAGGTTGTCCGTGTGGAACCTTTGGTCACCATGGGTCAGCTGACTGCACACCTAAATCCTATGGGCTGGACTATTCCTGTGGTACCAGAACTTGATGATCTGACAGTAGGTAAGGGTTGTTATGGTGACAAGAAACTGATTACACGTTTTTTTAAACATTTTTTTCTTAAGGTTTTCATGCAGTAACACATGGATTTATTTAAAAGTTTCCTAAAATATTCCTTGAAACTTTATATTCTGTTATGTCATTTATGCTACAGGCACTTGCCTTTTTTTCTAAATAGTCTTAAAGGCCACACACACACAGAGCTTCAAAATGAACTTTTATTCTTTTAAATAGCATTCATCTTGAAATGTATCTCTCTTGATTTGATGTGTGCTCTCTTGCTAAGGTGGTCTGATCATGGGAACAGGCATTGAGTCTTCATCCCACATCCATGGACTTTTTCAACATACCTGTGTGGCCTATGAACTTGTTCTTGCCGACGGAAGCCTTGTGAGATGCTCACCAGTAAGAGACTATGTTCTTTTGCTATCATTTACAATGCATTGACAGTTATCCATATGGACATGTGATTTAGTATGACATACTTTTTTCAGACTGAAAATTCAGACCTATTTTATGCAGTGCCTTGGTCTTGTGGTACTCTGGGGTTCCTGGTTGCAGCAGAAATAAAAATGATTCCTGCCAAGAAATATATAAAACTGCATTATGAGCCTGTGAGAGGACTGCAAAAGATTTGTGAAAGGTTTGCTGAAGAGTCTAAGAAAAAGGAGAATAGTTTTGTGGAAGGACTTGTTTATTCCTTGGACGAAGCAGTTATCATGACAGGAGTCTTGACTGATGAAGCTGAACCAAAGAAGGTAACTATTGACTGTGAAAAAATTGCTCCCTCCCATGCAATTTATTTGTCATAAAAGCAGAATCATTGTATGATCAGAACAATCTTTTATTGTTAATGTAGGATTAAAAAGTTTGGTCTACCCATTAGACGATCTTAAATTAGGCTTTGTGACAACAAAAATTAGAGTTTTTATTATGAATTTTCTCTTCAACTGCTAAGAAATGATTGATTGGTTTGCATTATTCCAGCCTTTGCATTGCAATACCTAAGAAGAAGAAGCACATGGTCTCATATACTGAACAATACTGTTTAAACCTGCAGTTAACAGAGTAACTTTTTGGTTTGTGTGTTTGTTTTCCCACCAAGCTGTTAATATGGTTAATATTGGTAAAATGTATCAAGGAAGCTTTTCAGGAGGGACATGCTCTTTCTTTACAACTTTCAACCACGAGGCTTTAGAATAGCATGGGCTGAGAGATCAGTTATCTTCAGAATTCCTCTGTCACATTCTTGCTATCTTAATTTAAATTTAACCATAATGCGAGGAGAAGTAAGAGCAAGCTGTGTATGTGATCAAAATAAGGAGAAATAAAGAGTCCCTAAATCTTCACAGACAGTACAACATTGATGCTTCATGATAAAGAAATTTTGGGGACTTAATGTAAAGTGTAAATGTTATTTGTGTTGGCATTTGCTGATGAATATGTATTTCCTTTCTTACAGATAAACAGAATTGGCAACTACTACAAGCCATGGTTCTTTAAGCACGTGGAAAAGTATTTGAAAGCTGACAGAACTGGAATAGAATACATTCCCTCCAGACATTATTACCACAGGCATACCCGTAGCATCTTCTGGGAGCTCCAAGTAAGACTACTTTTGGGATTAAAATAACAGCTGCTTTTTCCCCACAGAGATACTATGTACCTTCTTTCCCTTGGCAACACTTCTGCCTTTCAAGGCAGAAAGGCCTCGGCTGAGTTCATGGCAAATATTAAAGCTACATAGCTGGGTTAATACAAACCTAAAGGCATTTCTTTATATATAAATAGGGCATTTTGTCACAACTATCTAATTTCTGTGTTAGTGCTTTTCTGAATTCAGACCTTAAACACATATTTTAAACCTCTGTACCTATCAAGTGGCTTCCAAAGACAGACAATAATAAAACAGGAATGCAGAACTGGTTGAAAATACGCCCTGGCTAAATTCATAAAGTGTTAATAAAGTTAGCCCTTGAGATCATTACTTTAAATTCATAAATGTATTTGTCATGCATTAACACAAACTATTTACCATTCTGAAAATGCCCGTGGCTACATTTTAGAACTCACTGCAGTGAGATACCAGAGATACCTTTAAGGTGCTGGAGAAATCTAAACAGGAGTTGTCTGTGCGGGGAGTACATAAAATTTTACAGCTTTACAAATATTGTTTTTTGTTTCACTTACGTCATGTTTTCTTTTTCTTTCCTGTTTAAAGGACATTATTCCGTTTGGCAATAACCCTATTTTCCGCTACCTGTTCGGCTGGATGGCTCCTCCAAAAATCTCCTTGTTAAAACTGACCCAGGGAGAAGCAATTCGAAAGCTGTATGAGCAACATCACGTTGTGCAAGATATGTTGGTCCCAATGAAGAGCCTTGAAAAATCTATCCAAACCTTCCATGCTGGTCTTAATGTAAGAACACACATTTTTTAGAATGCAATAAATTGTATATTGTGTATAATAGACATGGTGACTACTGCTCTTAAGACATAAAGTTCTGGTTGGTCATTATCATCTTGTGGGGAGTACTGTGCTTCACAAATCTATGGTGCGAGGCTGCAGAAGAAGTGAACATCGCTTTCTGAAAAGGACTAAATTATGAGATTAAATTTTAATAGACTAATATGAGACTTTATCATCTAGTAAAGCCTGAACTGATTCTTCATTTGGCTGAAATCACTGGCTCTCTCACAGAACCCAAGCTGTGGGAATGAATTTCTTGTTTTTGATCTTGATTATATTGTATTAGCATAAGAAGTACAGACCTCCCAGTTCCAATTTTGGACTGAGCTGAAAAAAAAAGATTCTTTATTCAGAATGAGTATTCATTTTTTTTCTTTGGGATCAGGGATGTTGTCTTCAGTTTTAAATGTGCTCCATGCAGCTCTTATGGTATTTAGTAGGGGGATGTGATTTGTGGAGGATGCTGCACTTATTTTGAGCATCTTAATTCATATGCATTGTGCTCATTAGAAAGTGGGTCCAAGAATCATAGCAAGAGAAGTGGAAAGGAAGATGCATGTAAGTTTACATCCTTAAATTGTGACAAAGTCCTTTTAAATCTTTATTTTGTTGCCTTATTAATAGATAATTATTACTGGATTAATGGATAGCTTTCTTCCTCTGGCAGGTATACCCTCTTTGGCTGTGTCCTTTCATACTGCCCAATAATCCTGGTATGGTCCACCCAAAAGGGGATGAAACAGAACTCTATGTGGATATAGGAGCTTATGGAGAGCCCAAAACAAAACATTTTGAAGCCAGGGCTTCGATGAGAGAAATGGAAAAGTTTGTCAGAAGTGTTCATGGGTAAGGTTTTTGCTTTTCAGAATAGTAACAGTACCATGTAGCTTAAAACTGAGGTTTAATCACACTTACATAATACTGTGACAATTTAGCCTTGCGATAATTTAGCCATCACAATAATAGAAAGCTGATTTTAATTATTAATTTTAGTGTTGCAGTTTTTAAATGTGGTTGCACTTCATGGCCAGATTGTGCAAAGAAAAAGTAACCTCTTAGCTCTGCCTTGGAGCCTCCTCTTTAGCAGAAGGAGCCTCTTGAACATGTGCAGGGACAGGCACCGAGGGACCTGGGCACGTGCTGGTGTCTGAGGGCCCCTGCGCAGGGCGGCAGCACCGTGGGCCGGCGAGCGTGGCGTGAGCTTGCCCAGGGCAGAGCAAGGGCTCGTTTGGCTGCAGGCAGTTCCATAACCCTGCAGGCCGTGGAGGGTTGGACGGTCTCCCTGAGGCTGCTCCGCTGGCTGAGACTCCTGGCAGAGCCATGCAGCAGCTCTCCATGCTGCCAGATCTTCCCGATCTTCCCTCGCTCCCTGCCGGGGCATTGGAACCCCCTCTTCACTGCCCAGATTCTCACTAGATAGGATCACCGAAGGGCTGAGGTATTTACTCACCAGCTGCCGTGGAGGAACAGTTATAAATTTGTTTCTCAGGAACAAAAAACAATGGCGTGATATTTGTGCCATCAAGATAACTTATCTGCATTTCTATTTTGACCTACTTCTCATTTCTCAGGGGTTGTATCCCCCATGGCTTACACTAACAGCAGCAAGTCTGCTTCGAGATGGTTGGGAGAGCATCCATGACTTGCAGCTATGAGTGATCTGCCAGAGAACAAAGCGACTGAAAGTTCATTTAAAGCTTTTCTTAATTAACTTGAAATTCGGCTTTTTATTGAAAGCTTATTAACAAAGTTTTGTCTCTTCTGCACCTGTCACTAGGACACTATTGCAGTTTCATAATCACACACGAGACCAGAGCATCCCTGAAATACTTTGCATTTTACTGCTCTACTCTAATATTGGGTAGAGGAGACAATATAAAAGTAAGAAAGAGTCCACAACTAATTGATGATTCCATATATTTTTGGAAATGGTGCTATGTTGCACTGTTTCATTTACAGCGTAAATTTATTTATATTCTTGGTGTGGTCCAAGCTGGAGTCTTTTGCCTTCCCGGTTCTATTCTCAACATCCAATTCAAAGACATTTAAAAGCATCAAAGCAAGAATCAGTGTATTTGTCTTGACTGCATTGTGGGGTGCTGACTAATATGAGAAGCCGTAACTGTATCTGTATACTGTGTAGAAAATGTATACCGTGAAAAAATAGTCAGGAAAAAAAAGAGCTGAAATTAAAAGCTTTGGAATGGAGGAAAAAGCAAGCAGGCTTTCCAAAACAGTTAAAGGGCAGTATAAACTAGAGTAGGAGTGTTTGTCCTGGAGTATTTAGGTCATGTTTGATTTTTATCCCATGCACTCTTGATTTGGAGGAACTTTTAGAGTTCTCCCTTCCTAGACCTGCATTTCTGTGAATAGAAATTGTTAGAACACATTAGAAAATTTGATTGCCGATGGATGGTGAATCTGAACATGAATAAGGGGTATTTTTCTTTTCTTAAATGAATTTTATTCGTTCAGATTTCTTTTTTTTTTTTTTTTTTTTAGCTTCTCTCCCTTTCACTTAGCAAGGTAGTAAAACTAATAGAAGTTCCAATGTATTGATAGCTAAAGAAGTGTTCAGAACCAAATGTTTAAAATCATGTTTGTGTCGATTGACTTCCCTTCCCATCCTCCCCTTCACCATTAAAAGGGCCTGTATGAGTATTCTACTGCTTTCATTATTACATTGTATTTCCTTTTGGAAAGGGCACCGTGATACTATTACATCCCCAAGACAGAACTGGCTGCATGTCCCAGCATAATAATTCATACTAACAATTATATTTGCTTTANAAGACAGAACTGGCTGCATGTCCCAGCATAATAATTCGTACTAACAATTATATTTGCTTTTTTTTTAAAAAAAGGTTTTTTTTGAATATTTACTGTGGCTGCATGTCCCAGCATAATAATTCGTACTAACAATTATATTTGCTTTTTTTTTAAAAAAAGGTTTTTTTTGAATATTTACTGTTNCCAGCATAATAATTCATACTAACAATTATATTTGCTTTAAATTTTTTTTTTTTTGATTTTTTTTTTGAATATATACTCTTTGTAGCTCATATTTTATTTATTTATTTATTTATTTTATTCTGTCTGAAATCCTGTAGTACAAGTAATGCTGACTGTCTTGTTTGTCCTTTTTTTCCCCTCCAGTTTCCAGATGCTGTATGCAGATTGCTATATGACCCGTGAGGAGTTCTGGGATATGTTTGATGGCTCACTATACCATAAGCTGAGGGAGCAAATGAATTGCAAGGATGCCTTTCCAGAAGTCTATGACAAAATCTGCAAAGCTGCAAGGCATTGAGCCTGAATAACCTAATCAAGCAATCAGGGAAAAATAGATTTACCTGTAGCTAGTCAGTATATCATTTAAAAAACAAAAGGCTTTATTGCTGTCCAAATAAGCTCATTTTTGCTGATGTTTTAAAGGTATGAACTCCTGCTTTCTGAATTTATGTTTAGTATTCATTAGTATGTTTTTAAACTGCTCTTCCAAACTCAAAGTGATTGTTATTTAAGAACTCTGAAGTGCTAACCTTTGTGTCTTTGATCTGATGTAGTGACGTAGGTGAATTCACCTACTTTCAAGGAAGAGAGCTGGAAAGGAAGAAAATATTCTAAGTTATACCAGCTATTTGCTGTAGTTGTATTTAAAATTACTGTTGAAGATGATGAGGAGGTCACAGAAATAGGTGCCAAAGTTGAAAGAATTGTCAAGTGAATCATGAGGTTGAAAACATTTGCCTGCAGCCAGTAGCTTGCAGCACAGTACTATAATCTTCACGCTGTACAGTACTCTGTATATGGTGTATGTGGTACTGTACCCTCTGGGCTATCCTCTGCTGTAGGACATTATAGTCTGGAGGAATTGTTAGGGAGTTTAAGCGTGAAGAAAATCCTTTTTACTTGTGCCTATCAAACTTGTACTGATTTTGATTATAAGTTAGACATAAGTTTTTAGGGGTTTCGCTGTTTTTCCTTCCGAAAATTTCAACGCTGTGGCTTCCTAGACTACTAAAGAAATCGCTGCTATTTCATATGGGCAAATACTATTTTCAGTTTTTGCATGTGTCAGTTTATTTGATTTTTCTGTTGTTGTGGTTTCTTTTTTTTTTTGGTTGTTTGTTTTGTTTTGGGTGGTTTTGTTTAATTTTAGTGCCTTATAAGTGCTCAGTTGGAGGAAGGCCTCGGTCATTTCGGATCATTCCGTCCTGGCCAGCAGGAGAAGGAAGCGTATCCTGTTCTGACAGTTCTAGCCTTTATTATACAAGACTGCTTGGAGGAAGTGGCTCTGGGTAAGGAAAGCTCTCCTCGTGGACAGGCTTGGAGTGAAAATTTGGGCTTTTTGTTTTTAGCTGGCTTGGTTTGATAGACTTTGTGAAAGGGCTGCTTCAGTCCCCTGCAGAGGGAAGCAGCCTGTTCCCATCGCACCGAGCTGCATGCTGGCATCGACAGCCCGGCCACGCATCGTGCAGCGACGTGTGTGAGAGTGGAAATGCCCCGAATCTGCAGTCAGAAACACGCCTGAAAACAAAATCTGTGTCTTGTCCAAGCAGCTCTTGAAATACTTACTTTAAACCTTACTGAGCTTGAGGCGGGAAAAAATGAATGTTCTTGCAGGTTGCGTAGGGAGTAATGCAAAGAGCTCGTGGAACAGTTGTCAGAGGGATGTTTTGTTTTTTCTTTTTTTATTTGAGTGCTCAACCAATGATTTTATTTATTGATAGATGGATGTTTATGATCCAGATGAAACCAATGATAAAGCAGTAACGAGTTAACTTGGCCTGTCGCCCAGCGATGTGCGCTGGGCAAATGGTGTGCGGATAAGGTAGCCCCCACGTCCTGCCCCGCGCGGGGCCGGGCAGCAGAGCAGCAAGGGGAGACGCAGCCCGCGCCGAGCTCCTGCTGAGCTGCTCCCACGCCGGAGCGAAGCGGGAGCCAGGCACCAGCAGAGCTGGGTCAGTGATCCTGGAGCGTTTGCTCCGCTGCTGCAGGCTGAGGAGGAAACGGGAGTTGTGACCTGCCTCTCTGCCCCACAAGGGGAACGGGGAGGGAGCAGTTTCCTTGGCCCTGTGGCAACGCTGCGATAAGAGCAGTGTTTGTGAGATAATCTGCACCGAGCAAGAGTTGGGTTAGTTTTTAGAAGGGTAACGGTAAAACAACCAGAGAGATGCAACTGCTTTTACTTAAGCTGTGTATCTACACTTTTGTACTGCTGTTCTCTAGGTATGCACTGTATTTGTTTTCCACTCCTAATTTATCAGCAAACTTGGTATGACGTGATTTGGTACTGTAATACCAGTCACATATATGCACACGCATAACTGCTGGTGGTCTTGAAATTTTTCATTGTATGAGCTGTTTAAAATAAAAATAACCAGTGTGCTGTTCCGTGGTGTCTTTTAAGGAGTGATTACTTACTTTATAACTTTATAATTTTGTTTTAAACACTTTTTTTGTTGTTGTGCTTACTGTGTTGTTGGAAGTGGCTCACAGAGAAGAGCTGCCCTCTGAGCAGGAGGCCCCAGGTGTGGTGAGGCTGTGGAGAGAGGAGCATCCTGCTGCTGGTGATCAGTGTTATTCAAGGCTGTGATCATGCACTAATCTCTACCCTGCGACACGCCAGTACAAATCCAGAACCTGGTAGCTGAGCCTCAAGCTCTCAGCTACATACTACTAACTTCTTAATATCATCCTGTCAGTTCCCCTTATTTTTTCCCCTCACTACCTCCTTTCCCTGTGAATAATCAGCCAGTAAAGACAAAAATCATTTTGGATTTAGGTGCTACAGCTATTGGCATAGACCTAGGTCAAGGAGCCAGACAGAGGTGTGGAGGCAAAGATTCAACACCCTCCTCAACCTGTGGAGTTTCACATCCTCAGCCTCACTTTCCTCAAAAAACATCCTCCCGCACTGTTCATGGAGATATCCCTCGTGCTGTTCTCTTCCCTGATACAATTTGCAGTGCTTTCCCCTGAACTCAAGGTTGATGACTCCCTGAACCCCCTTGAAACTGAAATTCAGGTGCCCAAGGCCTGCATTCCTTCAATCAGATCTTTTCGGTCCGGACAGGTGCTTGTTTTCACAGTTGACGTTTTCGTTACCCAGCAGTTCTGCTGTAGCCCACGCTCACACACAGCACAGTGCGGGGATTTCCTCCTTTGCTTGCCTTCCTATTTCTTTAAATCACTGCAGTTTTACCTGTGTTCAGTTCTCTCCCCCACCAAAGGGTAATTCTGGATTAATTAACATTCTTAATCAGCCATAACTAACATGTAATCACACCTAAATTTAATTATTCCAGCCTGGCCTAAGTGCTACTCTGACACTTCAGAAAGATAAACTCTTAAGTGAGCCAGCTTGCTCTCTGTGCAGGTTTATGGCCTCTTTGTGACCGCTGCTAAAGCTTTCTGCTCGTTTTGCTTTCTTCCCTGCGTCTAGGGCTTTTACATCCTACAAAGCTGGGAGCGAGGACCCTAAATTCCGGCGGCTTTTCCCAGGCGTTTGCGCTGTTGCCCCCCGTGCAGCTGTACGTTCCAGCGGGCGAGGAGGCAGCTGCAGCAGCACATTACAGGTATGTGGGCGCATGCTGCACGAGGCCGGCCGCTCTCATTGCTCCCCAGGGAGAGCAGCATCACTCAGGCTGTACCCGCTGGGCCTCGGGGTGGGTGTCCTGTTGCTTCCCGCAAGAATCCCTGCGGGATTCTCCTCCCTGCCACAAGAGTAACAGATACGGGCGACTCCTCTAAGTAGCATGCTGCAGTTGGAAAGGAAATATTTAACACTAAGGGAGCTGTGCATGGCACAGGACATGGTTTCTGACATCCTCTTAAGCTTCTGTATGAGCTGAAGGTGCAGTAATGAATTACTGAGAATAATCGGTTAGTCTGTTGTTTGTCCAAGGAAAGGCATTTTATTAGCACAGAATAAGACAAGTTGTTTCCTGCTCTTGAACTTCACACCGCCACCACCTTGTAGGTATTTTTATCTACACAGCCTCGTCCACTGCTGTGTCCACAACTTATTTGCACTTTTTCTTACTCACGTTTTCGCTGCTTTTCAGCCCCATCAAAAGTTCAGAAAACAGCGGTGATTTCTTCAGAGGCAGCTGGGCGATGCGGAGCAGCAATCAAATCATTCCAGTTGCTCTTAGCAGAAGGCTTGAGCCGCTCACTGTGAAAAGAGGATGCAATTCAGTGGGCTCAGCTTCTTGGCTGGATTAATCTTGTTAATCTTAATGAGCTTGGAGGTGAGCAGAGCTTTAAAGCGTGGCTGTTCCTTGGAAGTACCGCTTTAGCCTGCAAAGTGATCTGGGGGCTCGTGCTGTTTGATCACAGCAATCCATTCACCGTGTTTGAATCACAGGTCCTGCTTGTCGTTCAGGCTGGTTTTTATACCTGCTGGAACTGCAAAATTAACCAAGGCGTGTCATGCTGAAAGCTGCCTTCTGCCTCCTCCTCCCTCAGTTACATTCAGTTGAGATGGAAAAAAAAATAGAAAAAAAAATAGAG
>VWPW01030363.1:0-15047 GCA_013389825.1 Crypturellus undulatus | reverse complement strand
GGTCTCAAAGAATTTTCAGGCGGTCTGTGGTGATGAAACCATCCCGGGAACCAGCATGTCGGCTCTTTCCCACAGTCTTTCTTCCTGGGTTTTGAGGACACTACCTGCTTGGCTTTTCAGTGGAGGAGCAAAAACTGGCGTATCTATTGCACATCAGCACATAGCAAGTACCTAGAGCTGGAGGAGCTTTTTGAGGAGGACCAGATAGAGCAGGACATGGCAGGAAGGGCCACTTACCTGGTCAGCGCCAAAGGGGGTGAGGTTGGCCCTGGCGGAGCTGACACCCAGAGCCAAAAGCAGAAGGCCGGAGTAGACCACGGGAGCACAGTACTGGTACTGGGGTTGCCCCAGGCACGTCTTGGTGTGATCCACGGAGCAATTTTGGATGGAGTAGGAAGGCATCTGCCCACACAGGGAGAGGCGCCCATCGAGTGAGGCGGTGGTGGGCAGCAGGCAAGCTGCCAGGAGGTACAGCAAGAAGCTCAGGGCTATGGTGCCGTAGCGGCCCACGTAGACATCCGCCAGCCAGCCGCCAACAGGCGAGAGTAGGTAGGAAGCCCCCAGGAAGAGCAGGGAGGCGCGGGAGGCCTGGGTGCCGCCCCAGTTGAAGGTGCTGCTGTTGAGGTAGAGCACCAGGTTGGCTGTGATGCTGAAGAAAGCCGCCCGCTCCAGGCTCTCCACCACCAGCACGGCCATGCACGCCGCCCAGCGCCCCTTGAGCGGTGACCCATCCCGGGCCCTGCCTGTTGTCAGCAAGGGCCTTCGCTCTCCGTGGTGACCTTCTGGGGCCATGTCCTTCCTCCGTCTGTGGTCGCGGCAGACCTCTGCACCGTCCCTGGCAGCTGGGCTGCTGCACACCCCTTCACCGTTTAATTCGTCTGGGACGGCCACTTCTCTCTCGTATGGCTCTCCTGGCAGCCCCTTCCTCGCTCAGCTTTCCCCTCCCGGTCTCTGACCCAGGCTCTCTTCCCTGCTGGATGGGTTTTCTCCAGCCTCTTCCGCCTCAGAGCCCCATCTCCTCCCCGCCCCTCCCTGGCTCCTGCTTCTGCTTTCTCTGGTGAATAGAGTCATCATATGACAACCCATGGCTCAGAAACAAAAATCCCCGGCCCCGTGAGCTAGTGCAGCTTCTTCTTTCACAGGGTTGCAGCCCTCCCAGCCTCTGTGTCCCCCGCTCTCTGTCCTGGGCTGGGGTGTTGATCTCCCACCGCTCCATGGTTGCCATTCCTGCACTGCTCCACCACGGCATTTGGACTCCTCAGTCTGGGGTGTCTGTGGTGCCAAACACCCCCGGCTGCTCTCTACCATGGGCACAGGAGCATCCAGGGCTTGTGCCCTGCTGGAGGTGTCGTGTGTCTGCTCAAGATGGCCAAAGTCGGGCTGAGAGAGCCTCGATCCAAACCACTCTGCAGACCTCTTGCCACCCACAGATTCATACACACTCACAAATCACGCAGCTTGCCAAGGTCATAAGTGTTTGTTTTGCTGCTCAGTTTCCCAAAGAAATGGGATCAACCGCTCCCTGGCCATGTGTGCAACTTCTCTGGGCTTGGTCGCATGGCCGGAGATTTTAAGTTTCACAAAAACAAAGCGGGTGGCTGAGGGAAGGAGGGAGTGAGAGGGACAGATACACCCTACTGGACCCCCAAACTCAGGCCCTCGGTTGTCATAGCAACCAGCAGGATGTTCCCTTCCTTCCCTCCTGACTTCCTCCCACCAGGCGCCTGCTCCAAGGTCTGGAGGTCCCCCCAGGGACACCCCGCTGCCCTGTCCCAGGGCACAGAAGGGCACCCCAGCCTCCAGAGGGCAGCAGGGATGCGCTTGCAGGCGCCCTCCCTTGGTCTCTGGGCAAGGCAGGACGGCTGTTCTGAGGTGGCGGCGGGGCAAGGAGACCCAACATGAAGTTTGCTCCCCAAGAGCCTCCTGCTCTGGCTCTCAGGGTGCCTGTGGCACTCTAGGAGCTACCCTCACACTCTCTGCCCCGACGTCCACTTCCTCCATTTCCCTATGGAAACCAAATAGCTCAGGCAGGGCCATGAGCCTCATGGAAGACCCCCAGGTGGGCCCCAATTCAGGACCTGGTGGGACATCAGAAGCTGCAAATCTTGGCCCCAGCTAGTCCTACATCCCCCTGGGGCTGAGAACCACTAGGTGTGAGACCACAAGGTCCTCATGGCTCCCCAAGGCAGTGCTGTCACTTGCAGGGATGCAGCAGACAGGTAGTGTGGGCCCAGAGCAAAGCCATGAGAGAAATCGATCTACCCCACTTCCCCGTTCAGGGGTGCCCCTTCCCTCCAATGAATGGCTCGCTTGTTTGCTGCGCCTTGCAGGATGGAGCCACCCCAGCAACTTCTCTGTTCTGCTCACTTCTCCACCCCCAAGATGCTGAGCTGGCTTCCTGGAGACCTCAACCACAAGAGAGAAAAGGAGAAAGAGGCAGAGAGAGAAAGCGCACAGGGTGCACGAGACCCATGTCTTCCCTGAGAAAGGACAGGGTTGTCTGACCCTGCATCTCCCAAGTCCGTGATGGGACCACTTGGCAGTCTGTGAGAAGGATGGAGGTGCTCTACATGCTCCTGGCAGCTCTCTTCATGACAGTGTCCAGACAAGGTAGGCCATCATCATCACTCTCTCCCTCTCATTTCCTTCCTTCTCATCTCTTCATAAGGGAACTCCAAGTGCGAACTCTCATACTGTGAAATTCAAGCTAAGATATTTGATATTCTGTCTTGAAGATGGGCACCTTCTCCTTCACCCCGTTCTCGGCCAGTCTCTCCCTAGACATAGGTGCTTGCAACTGTCTTGAAGCTGTTTCTGCAAACAGAGTGCATGTTATCGGAGTTGATTCAAATTCAGTGCTGAGCAAGGGAAACCAGCCTCATTTCCACCCTGAGATGCTAGGTGCAGCATGAGGCGGGGGTGATCGCCACCTTTCCTTCGTATGCCTTCTTACTGCTTGTTTCAAATGAGCAAAACGGATTCCCTTTTTGGGTGTTACTGGGTTTGGGAGCTATAAAAGGATTCTCACGATAAGTGTCTCCCAAGGTGGGAGATGGAGGCCTTTCCCATGCTTTCAGTCTCCTCCGTCTCAAGCATAACTGCAAACAGCCATGGTGAGATAAGGGCACAAGGCACAAATCTGAAGGACCCTGAGATGAACTGTCACGCTCTCCAACTCTTCCTGCCTTGTGGAGGAAGCCCAAGCCCTCTACTCCATATAGGCATCTCTTTGGACCGTTACTTACTGTAAATATATCTGCCTTCCTGTTGGAGGGGATGACCAGGCCAAGATGCCCCAAAACACCACCAAAGAAAGCAATTGTCCCCCAAAACGAAGTTCTCTTGCTTTCCCTCCCATCTCAGCCTTAGATCTGCAAGCAGAGCTGGGATGGAGAAGGAGTCACCAGATGGATTCATGATGGGGGTGATGGGGCTAACTGCAGAGGCATGTCACACAGATCAGCATGGGAAGATGGGTGACAGCAGAGCACAGATGGCCAGAGACCTGCTCTACGAAGAGAACATATGGCCACTGATGTGCTCCCAAGAAATCTTTTAGGGGAGATTTCCCTCATCCTCCTCGGTTCCTGTGGCAGACCTGGGCAGAGCAACAAAGCCTGCAGACAGCCACACAAGACCAAAGCAGTAGAAAATTGTCCATGAATTAATGGGCTTGGGGAGGCTCTCCCTGCTTTTCCCACCCCCCCATACTGAGGTCTTTGCAGATAACTGTGATTTAATGGAAGGCCGCATGGTCACAACAAACAGACAAGACTTTCTGCTGATGCAAAAATGAGGCAAAACACTTTGCTAATGTCGGCCTTAGGCAATCCAGTGCTGTTATTGGTGTTGTTATTGTCCCGGGAAAATTTAATTTAAGCACCTAATATAAACTGAATTTTAGGCACCTAGCCTAAATCTTCTGTAAGTCTCTGCAGTGTGGGCAATGAAGGTTCCCAACAGATGGGTCACATCACCTGCATTGGGTGTTGATCTGAAATTAGCATCAAGAAGTGGATAATTGCTGTAATACATACATGGGCTCACAGGCAGTCCCTGATGCGCTCCGACTCACCGGTCCTTCAGCATGTGAAGGAATCCCCTCCTGGTGCTATTTTCTGCTGAGTGAATGAACAAGCCAGTTTCCCTGGGACCCATGTCCCCACCATGCTGCTCACTGCTAGGATTTGATGGCTTTTCTCCAACTCCCGCCATAGTTGATCATTTTGTCAGTGACTGCAGGTGAGCAGAAAGTTTTCTTGGGACAGTGCCCTCACCTCTGCTCAGTTTTGCAGGGTGCGATGTGTGTTCACACCTAAAATGGCTGACTGAAACAACAGCTAATTTTGTGTCTGCTCTTGTTCCTGATCAATTAACGAATCATCGTCATCTCCCACGCTTCTGCATAACATCTCCTCTTTCCTTCTTTATTGTTCTTCTTCTGTTCTCTTCCTTGCTCTTGCTGGCCTGGATGTGTTTTGGACACAATACTCTTTACTTCTGTTTGCGCCACTTAAATGCTCAAGGAGGAAGAATGGAAAGGAGGAAGGCTGCCAGAGGAACCTTTGGGAGTGCTGTGTGCATTCTCAGTTTTGTTTTCTGAGGGGAACGAGCTTCCACATCCTAGGAAATCACCAGAATCTTAGCCCTGGCTTTTCTCACATGCTCACCATCGGCAGGGGCTGCACAGAGGGATACCAGCGCTACCTCCTTTCTCCCCACACTCACTCAAAAGCAAACATTTTTATGGGGCTGGGGCAAGTTACACAGTGCTGGACCTAATAACAAGACTGTTCAGGACTGTAAATCAACCGCCTTTTGCCTGTGCTAAAGCATCCTAGTTTAGGGTTGGAAGAACGGCCATAGCGGGTGAGCTTAAAGGTTCCTCCATCCTAGTGTCCTCCTCCCTGGCCAGTCCCAGATGCTCTCACAAGCAGCAGGACACAAGAGCAGTGGCTTTTTCCCGCTATGCCTGTCCTGCTTCTGCTTTGCATGCCCATCACGCTCCCCAGGTGCCTTTCGGGGCCTATTTTTTCATCTCTGTCTTTTATCTTTTTTTTTTTTTAATAAGAAAACCAGAGACCGTTCAGGCAAAAAGCAGCAGCCAGAGAAAAAAAGCAGCAGCCAGAGGAATTGTTGCTAGAGTCGGCTCTGAGGTCTATTTCTGAAATCTCATCATATGCTAACCATGCAATAGATTCTCCAGTGAATTGATCAGCAAACTGTGGATATTGAGTCTTACTCAAATGACCAGCAACGAATCATTCCTAAAAATCTATAGGCATTCTTTTTTTTTTTTTTTTGGTGGGATTTTGTTCCACAGGAAAGAAAAGAAAAAAAAAACAAAAAACTACCGACTGTATTTGCTTTTTGTGAAGCCTACTCTACCCCAGTGCCTTGGATGTCTGCTCCAGACAAAGGCATCCCGATGCAAACCCCACACAAGTAGGTTAAATAAATTGATGTATCATGTAGCGATTGATGAACAGAAACAAAATCAGGGTTTCAAGTGCTCTAGAGTGTAACACGAGGCTGCTAACCCCATAGCCCAGGATCCTTTTGATTATTTTCTCTGTAGTGCCTAGCATCTACTGCTTCCATACAGCCCATTTTAACTGGCTCTTACTTAACGCAAGTAGAAAATAAATGTTGTCATTAAAATGCATGTGAAGGCCCCAACAACAGCAAAGCTGATTTTGCAGTAGCAGTGCTTATTTTCATAGGTTGCCTCTGGCATACCTAGAAACATAAGGGGCGAACTCGGCGACAAACAGCGTCGCGACGTGCTGTGCCCGCGGGGGAAGATTTGCTGTTCCACAGGAGCTGTGCGTGGTTGCTGGCATTTTGCACATCAACGCAGGCAGTGGCTAGTAATGGGCTTGGGAGAGGAAGGGAGTCCTCTTCTCCTTGACCTGTGTATCCAGTGCTGGCACTGTGCTGTACGCTGCAGTCTGGAGACTCTTACGATCGGTAGCTCAAAGCTATTTGGCACGATCTGAGCACACAGCAGAAAGACAAGCGGTACGTGAAGCACAGGACACTTGACACATATTTCTTTTTATTTAACCAATTTGCCATGGAATTTTTTTAAGTGACCTCCTCATGCATCTTCCTGAGAGGTGGCCAAGCTCTAGCAGTTTCTGTCACAGGGTGGGGAGCAACTGAGGCAAAGCAGAGGATTCACGCAGCCGTACGTGAAATGGCTGGTCCTGCCCAGCTGGTTGGTCTCAACTCCCATTGCAGCTGCGCTGGTGAAAGGGGTGACAGGACAGGACCCAGCTCACCACAGTGTGGGCCCCGCTGAGTGCTCGTGCTGGGCTCCTAGTGCTGCACCTCAGCCCTGTGAGGAACCCAGACTGCGGCCTTCAGCGGAGAAGGGAATGGTACTAGATCTGTCTCTGGTCCCAAGTCCATCACTGGTTCCAGCTCTGCTCCAGCCACTTATTTTGGGTACACTGGCCTGACTGAGGCTGGAAAAATAGCTCTTCACACTGCCCACAGATGCTGTTTCTGCAGGCTGAGCAAGGAGCCCTGCACCACATGTTTTGCTATCAGGGGAATAAATAACAGCATGATTTCATCTGCAATCACAGCAAAGACACCTAGACTTATCCTTCAGCATACATCCTCTGCCCAGGAGGAGCTGAATAGAAAATTCAGGCCATGTATTCTTTCTGGTGATAAACATCAGAGCCCAGCAAGCAGCTCAGTGGGGCTGTCAGCTCCCTGTTAAAGCTCTTGCTGAAATGGGCTGTTGATGTCGGTTAAATTAAAAGGAAGAGAGAGAAAAAGGACAGCAAGACAGGGAAGAGAGAATCAGAGAGACGCGACTGAAATGATACTGTGCCCTTAGGGCACAACCCGCCAGCAAGGGGCTGGGGGGATAAAAGTGTTTCATCTAAAACTAAACTGCTGTGACAGTGACATCTATTCAGATGTGGAATCAGCTCGGTGGTGTCTGGGGATGGGAGAGAGAGCCTTGTGCTAAGCCCTGGGTCGAGCAGAGCAGGAAAGAGGGTTGAGCCTCGTCCCGGCAGCGGGGAGACCGGGTTTTGGGTGCCAACTGCTTCTCCCCACAAAAGAACCCTCGGCACGAAAGCCAGGCAGCTTTGGAGGCGGGAATGCCAAGTGCTTTATATTTGCAGCAGCCGAGAGAGTGCTGCTCAGTTGAGAAATGCCGTATGCTGGAAGACAGGGTGGCAAGTGGAGATGGCTCAGACTCATGATACTACTTTGCTGCAGGATTTTCCCATCAAAGCGCTTCCCAATGTTTCTACATTTAGAGCGAAATTCTGCTTCCATCTGTCCTACAAATGGATCTTTCAAAACCTGTCTTTCTGCTTCAGGAATTGGCCCTCCAGGCATGTCTCTCCCATCCTATCTTCAGAGACCGTTTTAGCCCATGGGCTTGGAAGGCCAATACACGAACACAGAGATTTAATTTCAGGGGTGCAAAACACTTGTGCCCAAGTGCAGCATGGCCTGGGAAACCAGCCCTGGAGCTTGCCATGGTGCCTCCAGTTGCGTTCGCTGCGAGGCCTCCATCTTGTGGTACTTGGGGCCATTTTGTCTGTTAGCTCTCTCATTCCGCACTGCCTTCCGGCAAGGCTCGTGAGCCACAACGTGCTCCATCCTGCTGACTGAGCTGGGGCTGTTTATCCCCGCAGGGGAACTGGGTGAGTTGTGGTGCTCGAAGAGGGTGCAGAGAGCGAAGCTGGTGGCCACAGGGCATGTCCCACTGCATCAGGCAACACAGCCTGTGGGACCAGCTTCAGGGATGTGTATTTTCTTTCTGTGCCCTGGACTTTGCAGGAATCCCAGAAAAACACACTGGTGGAGGATTTCTCTGAGCAGCATGAACTCCTGGGATGAGTTTCTGCATTGAAAGGAAATTACATGAGCATCAGGTTAAGCCCACCGTTAGTGGTGAATTTTCCCCTCTCGTATGTCCCTGGAGCTGCTGTCTTATGCTACAGTTCTCCCTTCTCAGCCTAGCATTTGCTAGAGTTGACCCCACAAGCTAGCTCCATCTCCTGACAGACTTTCCTTCCTTCTGCAGCCTCTTCCCACGTCCTAGTCTCATCCTGGAAAAGTGGCAGGGCTTCCTTTCATGGGCGCTTTGGGCTGCACCGGCCTGTGTGCGCAGGAGCTGAGTAGGGGCAGAAGAGCAGCACCCGCCAGGCAGGTCTACCTCCACCTTCACGGTGCCTTGGCCTCTTGGGATCTGCAACGACTCCAGACAGGAACCCGGGGCAATAGGCACCTTAGATGAGCTATTTTCATGAGCAGGAAGGGAACACAGCCTGACTCAGGTGCAGCCCTGCAGTGGCAGGGTTTTACCATGCACCTCATGGTAGCTGGTGGGACATCTTCCTTCACTGGGAAGCACCTGCCTCTTGAGTCATGGTATTTCATGAGTTCCTTGTGGAAATAGGAAAGCCAAATTTCTGAGCTCTCAAGAAATTTTGGAAGTTGTCATGGCTTCGTCTTTCTGAGCTATAAACCAGAAATCAAATCAAAAGAAGTATCTCCTAAAACCCACCTCTTCACCCGGTTTCACGATTTGGGATGAGGCCTGACTCACTGTTTCTAATGTTTGGTTGGGCCAGGTTGCTGCTACTGTTGGTTTAAAAGCTGTTTTTGAGTGAGTCTGGCTTGTGTGCATGTGTGGTGGGAGAGTTTCCAGCCCTGCAGCAGCACTGCTCCCAAATGACGTGCCAGAGCAGATGGGAAGCAAGAGCCCAGCTCCACTCCTGCCCATGCTGCAGCCCTTGTGCGTGAGCCAACGTGGCTCAGATATTTGCACGCCGGCACGCAAACAGCATCCCTCAGTCATCCTGTCATCTGTGCACAAGAGAGCAAACCCAGCAACCTGCATGGGAGTGCTCAGGTAGCCGCCGTCTTTGCCTCCTGCAGTGGCAACAGCCTTGTCGTCCGCTGCTCACGGCACCTCTGAGCCTCACCGTGAGAACTAGAGCAGAGCCAAAATGGTGGTTTTGCTTTTCTCCCTCCAAAACATTCGGTGCTTTGCCCTGCCAAAACTATTCAGCAATCCAAATGCTTCCCTTTGGCTTTGTTTTCCAAGTTTTACAAATTCAGAGGGCTGGAAGAAAACTACAGAAAAGGGGAACAGAGAGGGGCAACAAGATCACTCAGACCCCTCAGGGAAAAGGAAGCGGTGGTGGAAATCTTCAAGACAGACCTGTTGATGCACAGTAGAAGGTTTTTTATCGCAACCAAAGCCGGATGGCAGTGCTCTTTGGGGCAACAGGGAGCAGCAGAGCTGAAGACAGAGCAAATAACTGCTGAGAGGCATTTTCAGTGGCTCACTTTGGTTCCTGTCCATGTGACACGGCTTGCGGAGGCCAGACTGCATGCGTCTCCCAAATNTCTTTGGGGCAACAGGGAGCAGCAGAGCTGAAGACAGAGCAAATAACTGCTGAGAGGCATTTTCAGCGGCTCACTTTGGTTCCATGTGACATGGCTTGCGGAGGCCGGACTGCATGCGTGGAGGAGGGCTTTGCTGCTGGGCCCCTCTCCCCTCCCAAATCTCTCCCTGTCCTCAGCCAGGTGCCAGGGCTGGCAGCCAGGCTTGGCACACACAGAAGCTGGGATTCAGCAGGGATCTTTTTCCATCGCCCACGGGACTGAGGCTCTGCAACAGCGAGTGAGAGGGGAAAAAAAAACCTGCAGGTTCCTCCAGCAAATGACCTAATTGATCCTCCCCAGGCAGTTTCTCAGCAGGGGTGAGCCAGCATAACTAGTATAGCTGGCCGGGGGATCCCAAGCTGAGCTCTTCTCTTGGCAAGGACTTGCACAGATGAGAGCTCTGGGTAAGGGAGACAGCCTGAGCTAGCAAAGAAGGCCTCAGACTGGCTCTTGACCTTGTGATGCAGGTTAGTTTGGCCCAAATTTGGCCCAAATGCAGGGCCAAATTTGCATATGGGACAAGCAGGTCCAGTTCTGCAGGGCTGGTACTTACTGCAGCTCTCAGGTTGGCTCTAAATAGCCACTGACCTATCTAGTGCTTTTGACTTCCTTGCTCCCATTGCCTGTTCTCAGCTTCACTATAAACATGCCTATATCCATCAGTGCATCCATCCATCCATCCCACAACCATCACAGCAGGTTGGAGGGGGATTCCCTCTGACCCAACTTCTCTTGGGTGTTAATAGGGCACCTCAGAATCAGAAAGTCTGGGGAGCTGCACTGTGCCTTGGTGCACATACTGGTGAGGACTGAGAGACAGGCTGTCAACCCTGGAAAATATCACTTCATGCCATGACTGTTCTTTCCTTATTCCAGCCCAGGTGAAGCCAACAGGGTCTCCTGCCAGCCTGAAGAGCAGAATCACTGGAAATGCCTCTGTGGAGCCAGGTGAGAGTGGGAGGGGCAAGGAAAATCCCTTCTCAGTACCTGCCTCCCCAAGTGGGAGGAGGTGAAAGCCCTCGAGACAGAGGAGCTTGCATTTCTGGGGCTCATCTCCTTGGCAAGCACATGCGGCCATGCCTTGGTGCAGAAGGAATCATGTAGGTGGGAGGGCTTGTGGGTCCCCAGTCCCTGCAGATGGGCAGCCTGGGGGCATCACTGCCTAGCAGAGAGGAGCACCTCCTGCATCCTCACACTTGCCCATGGTCCACGCAGGTGTCCTTGACGTGGCTGCGCTCCGCCTGGCGAACGGCAGCGCTTCGTGCGGAGGAACGGTGCAGGCGCTGCACCGCGGGCAGTGGACACCGGTGTGCCGGGACACCTGGAGCGCTGCCGCGTCCCACGCTCTCTGCAAGCAACTGCACTGTGGAGATGCGGAGGAGTCCAGCGTGGCAGATGATGATGCTGCGGTTGTGGGGCCAGCTCCCGTCAGCCCCAGAGCCATCCCCTCC
Source organism: Crypturellus undulatus (assembly GCA_013389825.1). Classification (NCBI taxonomy): domain Eukaryota; kingdom Metazoa; phylum Chordata; class Aves; order Tinamiformes; family Tinamidae; genus Crypturellus; species Crypturellus undulatus. The sequence continues at coordinate 4,167 of VWPW01030363.1, read as the reverse complement.
ACGCACAGCGTCTGCGTGGCCACGATGGCCAACTGCAGCGGCTGGCAGAGGGGGCCCTGCCTGGTGAAGCTGGCCATGGCTCCCCACTGCTGCAGAGCCGGGCTGGCTCGAGTTACCTGCACAGGTGAGAGCTGTGGCCTGGAGGCGGCCACAATCCTCTCCGGCAGGTCAGTGCCACCTAGATGTGTCTGCCAGGTCCCCACAGGTTGCGGCTGGCCGGTGGGCAGAGCCGCTGCGAGGGCCGGGTGGAGCTGGAGCAGGCGGGCAAGTGGGGCACGGTGTGTGACGACGACTGGGACCTGGCCGATGCCGACGTGGTGTGCCGCCAGCTGCAGTGCGGCTGGGCCCTGCGCGCGCGGGACAACGCCGCCTTCGGCCGGGGCACCGGGCTCATCCTCCGGGACGACGTGAGCTGCAAAGGGCACGAAGAGCATCTGTGGGACTGCCCTGCCGTGCGGGAGCACGACTGCAGCCACAAGGAGGATGCTGGCGTGGTGTGCTCAGGTCAGTCCCTTGCGCCCGGGTGCTGTCTGTCCTCTGGAGCACCCTTCCCCCAGATCCCTGTGCAGGAGAGACGTAACAGGGTTTAGTTTCCCCTGAGAAGAGGTAAATCCCCAGGTCAGGAAGCGCCTGGTGTTTATCCTTACGGGATGCAGGTCTGCATGTTCCTGCTGGTGTCCAAGCTCTGCCTTCTTCTCCGCAGAGCACCAGCAGTGGCAGCTCTCTGGAGGCCGGGATGGCTGTGCTGGCCGTGTTGAGGTCTTCTTCAGGGGCACGTGGAGCACGGTGTGTGACAGCACGTGGTATGAGATGGAGGCCAGCGTGCTGTGCCGCATGCTGGGCTGCGGGCTGCCCCTCGAGCGGCCCTCCTTCAACCACACGCTGCCGGGCAAGATGCTGTATGAGTGCGAGAGGCTGCAGCCGTCGCTGGCTCACTGCAAGTGGACCTACAACAAGTCAGCTCCTTGTCACCAGTCCCGGGCAGCTGGTGTGATCTGCAATGGTATGTGACAGCCGAGGGGCAGGAGCTGGAGTCATATCCAGCTTGCCCTCACCTCCAGCTTTGCCTGATAGGCAGCATTTCCTTGCTCTAAGGCATCCCTGTTTTGCCATGGAGATGAGCATCAGCCCCAAGGCTGAGCACTTGCTTATACCTGTGGATCCCCCATACAAATAAGTTGCAACTCTGCTTTTTCTGCCCCAGCTAATTCCTGCCTCCCCTTCTCTCCACTGTCCTTCCAGGCTCCCAGGGCTTGGAGATGCCGGCCACAATGGAAACACTGAAACCAAGCAGTGTGACACACCTGAACGGTGAGTCTGCACGGCAGAGGCAGCCCTGTCCCTGTTCCTCAGAGCTTCAGTCATGGCCTGAGTCTGGAGACACCATGGCACGCTCTGCCCGGGGAGACATGTGTGGCAGCATTGGCATCCGGCTCGCCTACGTTGCTCGTTGCTGCTGAGCTTGGGAGAGGGCAGGGAGGGAAAGGGGAGTTCCAGGTGTCACAAGGTGTGTCTGTTCACTGTCTCACCACCCACACCTCTGTCCTAGCCGGGGACTCCCCGAGTGAGAGAGCCCGGATCCCGCTGCAGACGCCACTCCTCATCCTGTGCATGGTGCTGGGCGCCCTGCTCCTGCTCACCACCCTGGCTTTCATCATCGCCCTGCTGAGGATGAGGAAGATGAGCGGTAAGGAGCCCTCCGGAGTCAAGTGCAGAAGGCTCTGCGCACAAAGGAGGCAACGCTGCTCTCGGTCGGGGTCTCCCCAGGCCCATTGCAGCCATAAGAGCTGGGCTGACTGGGACCCGAGGCCAGCTGAGAAGGGACCTTTTCTGTCTTTGCAGCACACACTGTGTCCTCTCCCTTGCTTTCTGGGCCAGTTCTGGTGACCCACAGCGCACAGGACCCTGATGTGCCCTCAGCAGTCTCCAACGACTACAGGCAGATGCCCCTCACTCTCCAAAAAGGACAAGGTAGGACCAGCAAGTTGCTCCCATGCCTCTTGTCTCCGGGAGGCACCAGGATAAGGCCCAGCCCCTGGCCTGTCTTTGGCCCTCACGGCCATCCCCAGACAGCCCCAGCACGAGCTGCAGGGCTCCTCCTTGATGAGCATCTCCAGCCTGTGGTGGTCAGGGCCGTGGGGCGGGTGATGCCGTGGGGCGGGTGATGCCGGGTGGTGATGGCCTGGCTGCTGGGGTCTTGCCCTGCAGCCCAGCCGCTCGCACCCGCTCCTGCAGCCAAGGACTCTGACTCCGACTCTGACTACGAACACTATGACTTCAGCAGCAAGCCTCCTGTGGCCCTCTCCACCTTCTACAGTGAGTGTGCCCCTGCGTACCCGGGCGTCACCATAGCCTGGGCATGGGGATGCCCCAATCCAGCCCTCTTTGCCCCCACACTAGAGTTGACGTGCCACTATTCCTCTGTCGTGCAGACTCCCTGCGACACCCGCCGGGGGACCAATTGCTCCCACTGATGCCGAACCAGGATGGGACAGTCCCTGCACAGGGTAGAGAGGGCCCTGAGGGTTGTCCTGGGATGGGGAGGGACTTGGTGAAGCTGCTCCTCTGCACAAGCACCATCCATGTGCCTGTCCTGCACGGCGGGGACAGGTCTGGGCAAGCAGCGGCCCGGAGGCTGATGCAGTCCCGGTGCCGTGCAGGGACAGCCGTGCTGCTCTCCCAACGCTGCAACAGAGCAAGCAGCTCCTCCAGCTCCTGCAGCTCTGCAGAGTCCTACTGCAACAGCAACGCGCGCCCGACGCACCCCTGGACCTGCCCGCAGCCCCCCGAGGCCAGCAGCCCCCTGAATGCGGCACCCGCCATGAACGGCAGCGCTGGGTACTCCCCCGCAGGTGAGGGGGTGCCCAGCCATACTGACACACGAGGAGGGGGGCCCAGGGATGGGGACAGCGAGGGGACGCCACCAGGGAGGGGAATAGGGAAGGCGAAACCCCAGGCAATGGTGAGACACCAGGAGGTGGGAGTGAGGATGGGGACAGCCACAGAAGGGGAAGGTGCATGGTGAGACTCCAGGGGATGGAAGCAGGAATGGAAGAGGCCAATAAAAAATTCCTGATGTCTCCGGCTTCCCTGGGGGACATGCCTGTCCCCGTCCCAAAGCTCTCCCATCCCTGAGTGCCTGTTTCTCCCGCAGAGCCTAATCCTGCTGACAGCTCCAGCACCTCCTCAGGGGAGTGGTACGAGAACGTGCGAGGTGCAGAGGCAGCCAGGGACGCATCCGTGTGCTCTGGTAAGGGTGCCATGCTGGCCGAGGAGACAGGAGCAGGGCTGCAGGGCACCTCTGCCTGCAGCATCGCGCAGAGGCTCCTCCTGCAACCGCAGCCCCCTGTCCAGCCTTTCCTGACTAGCCCTTCCCTGCAGGTTGGCCGGCTCCTTCTCATCACTCAGAGGCATGTGCCCAGGACCCTGACACCTCCGAGGGCAGCAACTACGATGACATCCAGGGCTCTGCCCGCTGATGCTGGCAACTGGCCATCTCTAGGCTGCCCATTGCCCTCCATCCGCCCAGCTCCAGGGACGGGGTCCCCGGCTGCTAATGCACAGGACTAGCATCTGCATCTGAAGAAAAAAGAAGACCTGATCCAGGCCAAGACCTGGACAGACAGACACAGCCACGAGCCTGCCACGGGGAAAGGCAGCACAAATCCCAGAAATCGGTCCCTTGCGGCCCAGACTTGACCTTCTTACAAATGCCCACAGTATCCAGGCAGTGGGTAGGGGTGCGCTGCAATGCGGGGCTGAGCCAACTTCATGGATGGCAAAGGAGGGCCCAGTCTCCTGGATGGGACCACTTGGCATCTCATTGTGGCCGTGTCCTCCAGGNCAGGCAGTGGGTAGGGGTGCGCTGCAATGCGGGGCTGAGCCAACTTCATGGATGGCAAAGGAGGGCAGTCTCCACAGCCACCACTTGGCATCTCATTGTGGCCATCTCCTCCAGGAATCTTGTCTGGACACTTTCTGTGTGCTGTGGGGGGAGGCAGTGTGGACACACTTGGGTAGGACAGAGATGTTGGAATGGGCGAGTGGGAGGCTNGTGCTGTGGGGGGAGGCAGTGTGGACACCAGGTCTAATAGCACACTTGGGTAGGACAGGGATGTTGCAACAGGCGAGCGGGAGGCCGGGCTCCGTGCAGCCATTAAAAGCTTT